>JBBDGP010000638.1:27500-187500 GCA_037952835.1 Lithobates septentrionalis | reverse complement strand
AGATGCTCAAACGCCCGCTGACCGCCCGGGCATGGGTAACCGCGAAGGTCCGAGGCGTCCAGGAGGCTCCAGGAACCGTCCAGGACCCATGGTAATACTGCCAGGGGTGACGAGCGATGACCGCACCTAACCGGGATTAAAGATGCTCAAACGCCCGCTGACCGCCCGGGCATGGATAACCACGAAGGTCCGGGGCGTCCAAGAGGCTCCAAGAACCGTCCAGGACCCATGGTAATGCTGCCAGGGGTGACCGGCGATGACCGCACTTAACCGGGATTAAAGATGCTCAAACGCCCGCTGACCGCCCAGGCATGGGTAACCGCGAAGGTCCGGGGCGTCCAGCAGGCTCCAGGAACCGTCCAGGACCCATGGTAGAGCTGCCAGGGCTGACCGGCGATGACCGCACCTAACCGGGATGAATGTGCTCCAACGTCCGCTAAAGCGAAGCCTAAAGCCAAGCTGACCTTTTGGACTTGATCTTCATTGATCTTCCTCCCTCCCTCCGCGGGGCTCGAGGCTAGGTCCCAAGCCGGTCCAGCGCTCTAGAGAGTTTGCTGCCTTCCCCAGCCCTCGGCTCGGTCTGAGGCCGACGGAGCGCTCCAGAGAGTTTGCCGCCTTTCCCGGCTCGCGGCTGGGCGTGAGGCCGGCGGAGCACTCCAGAGAGTTTGCCGCCTTTCCCGGCTCGCGGCTGGGTGTGAGGCCGGCGGAGCGCTCCAGAGAGTTTGCGGCTTTCCCCGGCGCGCGTAGCCAAAGCCAAGCTGACCAGTCGTTCCAAGCTGGACATTGGTGTCTTTGCCGGTTTTCCTGGCAAAAAAGCGCGGAGCTCGCGGATGAGGTCGGATTTGCCCGCCGAGGCCGGGAGGGAGTTCCAGGAGCCCGGACCGATTTCGCTCTGATCTCCCCTTCCGCCCCGGAACTGTTTTCGGGGAGGGAGGGCTCCGGGAAAGGTTGCTGCGGATATATGTGAGGAGGTGATTTTCAGAGTGCCACGTTCTCAGGATGCCTCACGCTCGGACCGACGATGCCCACCGCCTCCCGGCGGGGAGGGGAAGGAGCGCCCAGGACCCGGCCCTGGAGGTCGCGGACCGCCAGGGGCGCCTCCACCCCCCCTCCCGTCCGCCCGTGAAGGCTTCCGCGGGCGGCCCGCCGTTCAGGCGGCGGGTCCCCCGGTTCGTCGCGGGGCCGGAGGAGACCCACCACCCCGCCCAGGGAGGTCCTCCGATCGCCCCGCGGACCCCGACGGTGAGTCTGCCAGGACCCGAAGGAGAATCAGGCCGGTCAGAAGGACGCCGCCGGCGGCGGGGAGGCGCCGGGCGAGGTCGAGGGTGCCGACCGGGCGGTCTTGACGGACCATTCCCGGACGCCCCTCCCTCGGCCCAGGCCCCGGCGGCCGAGCGCAGATGACCTCCGACAGCCCCGGTACCTCGAGCAAGGCACCCTCCCGCGGACCCGCCGCGGGAGAGCGCGACGTCGAGGCCGACGGGCGAGGGGGAGGCTTCGGCCGATCCTCCCTCCTCCCCGCCGCCTCTTCCACCCCATGGAAGCGTCGCCCCCGGGGCCGGCCGCCTCACGAGGGTTGCCCCCACGGTGAGGCGGCCGGCCGCCCGACCCCGGCCCACGGCCCTCAGCCCTTCCCCCGGCCCCGGGGGAGGCTGTTTCACCGACGACGGGCTACCTGGTTGATCCTGCCAGTAGCATATGCTTGTCTCAAAGATTAAGCCATGCACGTGTAAGTACACACGGCCGGTACAGTGAAACTGCGAATGGCTCATTAAATCAGTTATGGTTCCTTTGATCGCTCCATCTGTTACTTGGATAACTGTGGTAATTCTAGAGCTAATACATGCCGATGAGCGCTGACCCCCAGGGATGCGTACATTTATCAGACCAAAACCAATCCGGGGGCCCGGGGGCTCCGGCCCCTTCCCCGGCCGCTTTGGTGACTCTAGATAACCTCGGGCCGATCGCACGTCCCCGTGACGGCGACGATACATTCGGATGTCTGCCCTATCAACTTTCGATGGTACTTTCTGCGCCTACCATGGTGACCACGGGTAACGGGGAATCAGGGTTCGATTCCGGAGAGGGAGCCTGAGAAACGGCTACCACATCCAAAGAAGGCAGCAGGCGCGCAAATTACCCACTCCCGTCTCGGGGAGGTAGTGACGAAAAATAACAATACAGGACTCTTTCGAGGCCCTGTAATTGGAATGAGTACACTTTAAATCCTTTAACCACTTGACAACCGTCTCACGCCGATGTACGTCGGCAAGGTGGCACGGACAGGCAAAATCACGTACATGTACGTGATTTGCCTTCCGCGGGTGGGGGGTCCGATCGGACCCCCCCGGTGCCCGAGGCGGTCGTCTTTTGTCCCACGGCGATCGGAGGTGAGGGGGAGGCCATCCGTTCGTGGCCCCCCCCTCGCGATCGCCACCGGCCAATCGAATCATTCCTGTATGCTAAACAGCAGCAAAGGAAATGATGTGATCTCTCCTCGGCTCGGTAATTTCCGTTCCGGCCCAAGGAGAGAAGACAGGTATGTGAGTGCGCAACACTACACACACACAGTAGAACATGCCAGGCACACAAAACACCCCGATCCCCCCCCGATCACCCCCCCCCCCGGATCACCCCCCCCGGATCACCCCCCCCGTCACAAACTGACACCAGCAGTTTTTTTTTTTTTTTCTGATTACTGCATTGGTGTCAGTTTGTGACAGTTACAGTGTTGGGACAGTGAGTATTAGCCCCCTGTAGGTCTAGGATACCCCCCTAACCCTCCCTAATAAAGTTTTAACCCCTTGATCACCCCCTGTCACCAGTGTCGCTAAGCGATCATTTTTCTGATCGCTGTATTAGTGTCGCTGGTGACGCTAGTTAGGGACGTAAATATTGAGGTTCACCGTCAGCGTTTTATAGCGACAGGGACCCCCATATACTACCGAATAAATGTTTTAACCCCTTGATGGCCCCCTAGTTAACCCTTTCACCACTGATCACCGTATAAGTGTTACGGGTGACGCTGGTTAGTTTGTTTATTTTTTATAGTGTCAGGGCACCCGCCGTTTATTACCAAATAAAGGTTTAGCCCCCTGATCGCCCGGCGGTGATATGCGTCGCCCCAGGCAGCGTCAGATTAGCGCCAGTACCGCTAACACCCACGCACGCAGCATACGCCTCCCTTAGTGGTATAGTATCTGAACGGATCAGATCTATACTAGCGTCCCCAGCAGTTTAGGGTTCCCAAAAACGCAGTGTTAGCGGGATCAGCCCAGATACCTGCTAGCACCTGCGTTTTGCCCCTCCGCCCAGCCCACCCAAGTGCAGTATCGATCGATCACTGTCACTTACAAAACACTAAACGCATAACTGCAGCGTTCGCAGAGTCAGGCCTGATCCCTGCGATCGCTAACAGTTTTTTTGGTAGTATTTTGGTGAACTGGCAAGCACCAGCCCCAGGCAGCGTCAGGTTAGCGCCAGTACCGCTAACACCCACGCACGCACCGTACACCTCCCTTAGTGGTATAGTATCTGAACGGATCAATATCTGATCCGATCAGATCTATACTAGCGTCCCCAGCAGTTTAGGGTTCCCAAAAACGCAGTGTTAGCGGGATCAGCACAGATACCTGCTAGCACCTGCGTTTTGCCCCTCCGCTCGGCCCAGCCCAGCCCACCCAAGTGCAGTATCGATCGATCACTGTCACTTACAAAACACTAAACGCATAACTGCAGCATTCGCAGAGTCAGGCCTGATCCCTGTGATCGCTAACAGTTTTTTTGGTAGCGTTTTGGTGAACTGGCAAGCACCAGTGGCCTAGTACACCCCGGTCATAGTCAAACCAGCACTGCAGTAACACTTGGTGACGTGGCGAGTTCCATAAGTGCAGTTCAAGCTGGTGAGGTGGCAAGCACAAGTAGTGTCCCGCTGCCACCAAAAAGACAAACACAGGCCCGTTGTGCCCATAGTGCCCTTCCTGCTGCATTCGCCAATCCTAATTGGGAACCCACCGCTTCTGCAGCGCCCGTACTTCCCCCATTCACATCCCCAACCAAATGCAGTCGGCTGCATGAGAGGCATTTTTATGTCCTCCCGAGTACCCCTACCCAACAAACCCCCCAAAAAAAGATGTTGTGTCTGCAGCAAGCGCGGATATAGGTGTGACACCCACTATTATTGTCCCTCCTGTCCTGACAATCCTGGTCTTTGCATTGGTGAATGTTTTGAACGCTACCATGCACTAGTTGAGTATTAGCGTAGGGTACAGCATTCCACAGACTAGGACACACTTTCACAGGGTCTCCCAAGATGCCATCGCATTTTGAGAGACCCGAACCTGGAACCGGTTACAGTTATAAAAGTTACAGTTACAAAAAAAGTGTAAAAAAAAAATATATATATATATAAAATAAAAAAAAATAGTTGTCGTTTTATTGTTCTCTCTCTCTCTATTCTCTCTATTGTTCTGCTCTTTTTTACTGTATTCTATTCTGCAATGTTTTATTGTTATTATGTTTTATCATGTTTGCTTTTCAGGTATGCAATTTTTTATACTTTACCGTTTACTGTGCTTTATTGTTAACCATTTTTTTGTCTTCAGGTACGCCATTCACAACTTTGAGTGGTTATACCAGAATGATGCCTGCAGGTTTAGGTATCATCTTGGTATCATTCTTTTCAGCCAGCGGTCGGCTTTCATGTAAAAGCAATCCTAGCGGCTAATTAGCCTCTAGACTGCTTTTACAAGCCGTGGAAGGGAATGCCCCCCCCCCACTGTCTTCCGTGTTTTTCTCTGGCTCTCCTGTCTCAACAGGGAACCTGAAAATGCAGCCGGTGATTCAGCCAGCTGACCATAGAGCTGATCAGAGACCAGAGTGGCTCCAAACATCTCTATGGCCTAAGAAACCGGAAGCTACGAGCATTTTATGACTTAGATTTCGCCGGATGTAAATAGCGCCATTGGGAAATTGGGGAAGCATTTTATCACACCGATCTTGGTGTGGTCAGATGCTTTGAGGGCAGAGGAGAGATCTAGGGTCTAATAGACTCCAATTTTTTCAAAAAAGAGTACCTGTCACTACCTATTGCTATCATAGGGGATATTTACATTCCCCGAGATAACAATAAAAATGATTAAAAAAAAAAAAAATGAAAGCAACAGTTTAAAAATAAGATATAAAAGCAAAAAAATAATAAAGAAAAAAAAAAAAGCACCCCTGTCGCCCCCTGCTCTCGCGCTAAGGCGAACGCAAGCGGCGGTCTGTCGTCAAACGTAAACAGCAATTGCACCATGCATGTGAGGTATCACCGCGAAGGTCAGATCGAGGGCAGTAAATTTTGCAGTAGACCTCCTCTGTAAATCTAAAGTGGTAACCTGTAAAGGCTTTTAAAGGCTTTTAAAAATGTATTTATTTTGTTGCCACTGCACGTTTGTGCGCAATTGTAAAGCATGTCATGTTTGGTATCCATGTACTCGGCCTAAGATCATCTTTTTTATTTCATCAAACATTTGGGCAATATAGTGTGTTTTAGTGCATTAAAATTTAAAAAAGTGTGTTTTTTCCCCAAAAAATGCGTTTGAAAAATCGCTGCGCAAATACTGTGTGAAAAAAAAATGAAACACCCACCATTTTAATCTGTAGGGCATTTGCTTTAAAAAAATATATAATGTTTGGGGGTTCAAAGTAATTTTCTTGCAAAAAAAAAAAAACTTTTTCATGTAAACAATAAGTGGCAGAAAGGGCTTTGTCTTCAAGTGGTTAGAAGAGTGGGTGATGTGTGACATAAGCTTCTAAATGTTGTGCATAAAATGCCAGGACAGTTCAAAACCCCCCCAAATGACCCCATTTTGGAAAGTAGACACCCCAAGCTATTTGCTGAGAGGCATGTCGAGTCCATGGAATATTTTATATTGCGACACAAGTTGCGGGAAAGAGACTAATTTTTTTTTTTTTTTGCACAAAATTGTCACTAAATGATATATTGCTCAAACATGCCATGGGAATATGTGAAATTACACCCCAAAATACATTCTGCTGCTTCTCCTGAGTACGGGGATACCACATGTGTGAGACTTTTTGGGAGCCTAGCCGCGCACGGGACCCCGAAAACCAAGCACCGCCTTCAGGCTTTCTAAGGGCGTGAATTTTTGATTTCACTCTTCACTGCCTATCACAGTTTCGGAGGCCATGGAATGCCCAGGTGGCACAAAACCCCCCCAAATGACCCCATTTTGGAAAGTAGACACCCCAAGCTATTTGCTGAGTGGTATAGTGAGTATTTTGCAGACCTCACTTTTTGTCACAAAGTTTTGAAAATTGAAAAAAGAAAAAAAAAAAATGTTTTTTCTTGTCTTTCTTCATTTTCAAAAACAAATGAGAGCTGCAAAATACTCACCATGCCTCTCAGCAAATAGCTTGGGGTGTCTACTTTCCAAAATGGGGTCATTTGGGGGGGGGGGGTTTGTGCCACCTGGGCATTCCATGGCCTCCGAAACTGATAGGCAGTGAAGAGTGAAATCAAAAATGTTCACCCTTAGAAATCCTGAAGGCGGTGATTGGTTTTCGGGGTCCCGTGCACGGCTAGGCTCCCAAAAAGCCCCACACATGTGGTATCTCCATACTCAGGAGAAGCAGCTAAATGTATTTTGGGGTGCAATTCCACATATGCCCATGGCCTGTGTGAGCAATATATCATTTAGTGACAACTTTGTGCAAAAAAAAAAAAAAAAGTGTCACTTTCCCGCAACTTGTGTCAAAATATAAAATATTCCATGGACTCAATATGCCTCTCAGCAAATAGCTTGGGGTGTCCACTTTCCAAAATGGGGTCATTTGGGGGGGTTTTGTGCCACCTGGGCATTCCATGGCCTCCGAAACTGTGATAGGCAGTGAAGAGTGAAATCATAAATTTACACCCTTAGAAATCCTGAAGGCGGTGATTGGTTTTCGGGGCCCCGTGCGCGGCTAGGCTCCCAAAAAGTCGCACACATGTGGTATCCCCATACTCAGGAGAAGCAGCAGAATGTATTTTAGGGTGCAATTCCACATAGGCCCATGGCCTGTGTGAGCAATATATCATTTAGTGACAACTTTTTGTAAATATTTTATTTTTTTGTCATTATTCAATCACTTGGGACAAAAAAAATAAATATTCAATGGGTTCAACATGCCTCTCAGCAATTTCCTTGGGGTGTCTACTTTTCCAAAATGGGGTCATTTGGGGGGGTTTTGTACTGCCCTGCCATTTTAGCACCTCAAGAAATGACATAGGCAGTCATAAACATTTATAGCGCAAAAAATAAAAACCGCAGAGGTGATCAAATACCATCAAATACCATCAAAAGAAAGCTCTATTTTTGGGAAGAAAAGGACGCAAATTTCGTTTGGGTACAGCATTGCATGACCGCGCAATTAGCAGTTAAAGCGACGCAGTGCCAAATTGGAAAAAGACCTCTGGTCCTTAGGCAGCATAATGGTCCGGGGCTCAAGTGGTTAAACGGGTAATTCTGTGGTTTTATATAAGAAGGAAAAGAGAATACATATATATATATGTCATAGTATTCTATTAAAAAGTTTTTTTCCCACTCACCCAGGAACTGTAATTGGAGGGTACCGGCTCAGCGGGACAATTTGAGACCTTTGTGCTCGTGGGAATACTCCAACCCCAACCCTCAACCGAGAGGAAAAAGGGCAGGCCCCTATATATGCAGATGAAAGAGTATGGTAAACTAAATGGTTGAAAAATGATAATAGTAATAATAATAATAGACACCTCCAAAGACAAATGGAGGTGCCAACCACAACTGAGGAAAGCAGAACAGAGTACATGTGAGTATGTGGGGAGTGACAGGGGAGAAACAGCAAGAAAGTGAAATCAGAGGCAATTCAAGAACGGTGGGGAAAGAGGGTAAGAAGGGGAAAGAAGAAAAAGAGGGAAAGGAGAAAAGGAGGGGAGAAGGAAAGAGGGAGCAAAGGGGGAAGGGGGGAGGGGGGAGAGAGAAGAAGAGGGAGAAAGACGATGAAAGGGGGGGGAGGAGGAGTGGGGGAGAGGGGAGGAGGGGAAAAGGGGGGGGCGGGGAGGGGAAAAGATGGAAAGGTAAAAAGGGGGGGGAGAATGGAAGGGAAAGGAGGGGCTGGGGGGGAAGGAAAAGGAGGGAGAGAAGGAGAGAAGGAAAGGTAAAGAAATGGGGGGAAGGGGAGAAGGGAAAGGAGGGGGGAGGGGGGGAGGGAATAAAAGAAAGGTAAAAAAGGGGGGAGGGGGGGATTTCACAGATTGCTGGGGATTAAATTTAAACAAGCAACCATGAGTATATGGACAAAGGCTCCCTGAGCATATAAAAAGAAGAACTGTTACGAAGCAATGCCCAGAGTGAAGGAGAGATTTACATACCTTAAATCATGCAAAAGCCATGTCTTCTCAGCGTTCCGCATACAAACAAGCAGGTGAGCTGCTGAAGAGACACTGAAACAAAGTGTCTTATATAGAGAGACACAGCTGCTCTAATTGTCCCGGGAGGGGTGGATCAGTGGGAGGAGATTCCTGGGGTTGTTCGAGTCGCCCGGTTAGCACGGAGCTGGAGTAGGCTCCGGGGATCCGGAGGGACAGGGACAAGCCCATCTCAGCATTGATACCGCGGGGGTTCGCATGCCAAGTAATGCATGCAGGAAATACCCCGCTCTGTGTCCTCTCCTATTCCCTCTAGGATGTAAAAAGGGGAGGGATGCGGGTCCCTCTCTAACACCGATTGGAATGAATCGGTCAAAGGAAGAAAGATGCCACAATGTAGGGAGGAGGCGGGACTTGGACGGCATAGCATTAAGCCAGGACTGGCTTGGAAGAGCCTGGGCTGGCGACGCTGCACTTCTCATAAAAAAGGGGGTGACAAGCAGTGGCGTCTCCAGCTTTCATATTTAGGGGGGGCACATGGGGGGACCGGGACAAAAATAGGGGGGCAATATAAAATGCAAATATATATATATATATATATACATATATATATATATATATATATATATATATATATATATATATATATATATATATATATATATATCTATATATAAAATATATATAGATAGATAGATAGATAGATCTATCTATCCTGGGGCCCTTTACCCCTTTACTACGATCCCACAACGGCCCTTTCACATGTTCTGCAGTGAGCTCCCTTCCTACTGTATTGGGCCCCCCCCAGGGTGACAGAGAACAAGAGATATGTCACCAGCATACCAAGAAAATATAAGGGTCCAAAGCAGTGGGAGAACTATCAGGGTTGCAAAGGTTGTCTTGCCACCGGGCCCTGGTGTTCTGCCACTGTGGGGTTCCCCAGCCTCCTCTTGCTGTCCTGCCCCTGCCCTCAGTCTGTTTTTTCAGTAACTGAGAGTCCTGGTGGAGTCCTTCTTGCAACTCGCTCTTCTCCCTGCATTATGCAGTGTCAGCGAGCAGAGGGAGGGGGGAGGAATCACCCATTGGGGACCTTCTCCCTCTCAATAGAGACTGTGTTACCCCAGCGGTGGCCCAAGTAAGATGCGGCACATCCGATATGAATACAAACAAAAAGAAATTGCCTTTTTGTAAAAAAAAAAAAAATTAAAAAAAAAAAAATTTTTTTTTTTGGGGGGGCACATGGTGGGGCCCAGCATAATGTTGGGGGGGTCAGGGCCCCCTCTGGCCCCCCCCTAGGGTCGCCATTGGTGACAAGCCCCATAACCGCCCACCCTGTGGCGGCAAGTAGTTAGTGTCCCCAGGAGGAAAAATTTATGGGAGCGCCTCTGGGGAACATGGTGGAACACCATGTTCTCAGGCAGTGAAGAGACACGAGCGAGGCCAAAAGGCCCCCCCTGCTGGGAGTCGCTCCAAAACAGGTAATCGCGGGTGAGATATGGGGAAACGTCAAAACGCACACAAATTAAAAATCCTTGTGATCAAAAAACAGAACAATTGGATAATAATCATAAACATAGTTGACACCTCTCTAAGGAGGATGTATAGTATAATATACTGTATAGGTAGATCACTGCCACTGCACACGTCCACAATATAACTGCATATTAAAACAACAATACAGAGCAAATCGCATGTAAATCGCATGTAAATGTTCGCATCAAGGATGGACATATTTGCATTGTTTGGTATATCTTACAAAATTAACATTGCAGCTTATGGCTACTATTGATCGAAGAGTGGGGGTAAAGGAGTGGGAGTAAATGGAGGTTGTAGTTTGAATTTTACAGTTAAAGGGAAAAAAACACTCATACGAGTGAAGACAAAAAAGGCTGCGCACCCCAAATAATGGATCAAAAAACGGGAAATCCCCCAAAGAGGGGTTTTTTAGCAGCCAGCAATAATCAAAAAGTACAAAAGTGGTAACGTAATAAATAGTTTATTATTATTACATCAAAAAGTATTACCACTGACATGTATAGTCAGAACATGAACTGTGGTACAGAAGTACTGAGTTAAAAACGACACCAATGACATAGAATGATACACGGTATGTTACACCATAAGCGGCAGTAATACAGTAATACAGAAGTCTTGTATGCAAGAAACTGAAGCGTTTCGACCTCAGTGGGTCTTCTTCAGAGGATATATGTATAACAACTATAAAGGTGCAAACATGTATTAAAATACTTAAAAAAGAAAACTATGAACAAATTTATTTGTATGTCTTTACCGGTCACATTGTATTTGGTGGTTTCAATTAGCCTTGGTGTAGAAAAAATTCCTTCTTGCTCTATCCTAGAGTCTCCCAGCGGTCAGTCCGATCAGCAGAGGAGCAAATAGCACACACATGCCTTACGAGGAGTCACACACTAAATGATCCCCAAACTTGAGGGGCAACAGGAAAGGAAGGGTGTGAACAGCACCTATGGTAGAATGTCATAATATAATAAGTGGACAACTCAAAGCAATGTTTGTAAAGTTTAAGGAATTTGCATGTATATTTATGAGAAGTTATGTAATGTCCGAGTATGCATGTATGTTATCACGTGTTGCATATAAATGGTCCGTGCGGTAGAACCAAAAAAAAGCCAAGTGAGAAAGTGAGGCAGGGGAAGGGGGATGGGAAGGGGGATGGGAAGGGGGAGGAGGGAGTGGGAAAATGGGGAAGGAAAAACGGGAGGGAAAGAGTGAAGGGGAAGGAAAAAAGGGGAGGGGGGGGATGGGACAAGAGTGGTGGTGTGGGAGTGAGGCAAGGGAAAGAAAAGGGAAAAGAAAAGCATGGACCAATTTCAATTGCAAACACTAGAATAAGGAAGTGTGACAAAATGTGAAAAATTATCATAAAGTAGCGAAGGTGCATAGTGACGATGACAGTGGGAGAGGGCCAAGGAGGGGCCAAAGAAGACAAATAGTGCTGGAAAAATACCATAAAAATAATAACACCCTGAAAAAACCGTGCAGTGGGAGAATAGATAAGTGAGTGTGTAAAAATAAAAATAAAATACAATCGTTACCTTGACTGGGATATGGACGATCGAACAGATCGAAGAGAAAGAGTGCACAATGTGGAGGAGTCTATAGTGTCAAGAAGGTATTATGTGGGTCAGTCAGGGATATCCATAGTGGACCACACACCATGGAGTTTAATGACGACATGTAAGAAATCTTACCAGTCCACAAAGTTCTAACAGCGTAAGAGCATCCAGTAGAGGATTGGGGTAATACTGAAGTCCCCACAGTGCCTAATCTACTTTTAAAAAGGGGTAATTTTTCTAAATGTGGTACAGGTGCTCCACTCCTCCCTCTCCATCCGTCCCCTCTGAATAGGGAGAGTGACGCTAAGCGTCACCCAGTGTATCTCCCCCGGCGTTCCGGAAGAGGAAATCCCGGATCCACCGTAGTTTCCGCCGCAAATGCGAAGGCGCCGTGACGTCACACGTACGCGCATGGGGTCACGCGCATGCGGGCGAGTGCACCGCGTCCGGGAACGATCCGGAATGCCGCTGGCAGGGAAAGGAATAGCACCCATCATGGTGCTGTCACCTAGTGGGTGCTTAGGGAGACGCAGGGCCCTTGCGTCTCCCCACCCTGCCAGGAAGACATGCATACGGCAGAATTACCCTCCCAGGACACGGCTGAACTGACAGACCTGGGAGAGATGACAAATGCAACAAGGGAAAGGAAAAGAAAAGAAAAAATATTATTGTTAATAGAAGGCCAATAGTTAGTATTACATAATGTACCGGTAATAACACACGTATGAAATATACATTGCCAGTGGTGAACGTACATGATTACAATTGTGATAACAAAACATGAATAATGAACTCTGTAATAAACTGTGAGCTAATTAAAGTGCCGGGCAGAGTCCCTACAAAAATAGAGAATAATTGATATTCTATTCTAATGGCAAATGCATGTATTTGTAATGGCGGAAAATGAGGGATCGCATGGTTAAATGCAGTCCCAAATGTCTGATTAAAGAGGGGAGGAGAACCATTATGAAACGTTGTAGGAACCAAGGAATGGAAATGTTGGGTCGGGGCATATCCCGGATTAATTTCCAGGGGGTCCCCCGGGCCAATATATCATGTCGATGGTTACACACTATAAAAACAGCATGGAAAGAATGTATACACAGTGGGGACATGTGTGTAACTATCCGGAGCAAGGTGTGAAAGGACAAAAATGGAGAGTTCCTATGGGGTAAAGGTCCTAATTGTAGGAGTTCAGATGGCGTGTCCAGCCTGTGGGGGTAAGTTCCAACTGTAAAGGAGTTGGGATATACGTAGAAAGGGAGCGAACGATATAGACTCGTTGAGGCCGGGCGATGATGTGGCCTGTAATTGGAATATCCATCTCTGTTCTTTTTGTAATAAAACCTTGTTCCAGTCACTGCCTCTATTTGGAATGTGCATCCTATAGAGAGCTGTGAAAGTTACTTTAGGTACTATGTAATTGTGTGTGGAAACAACATGTCTCCCCACTGGAAGGTATGGGTTACCTATTTGCATACTGTACATGTGTTTAGATATGCGTTTCCAGAATTCCTGCTTGGTCTTTCCTATGTAATAGGCACCACATTCACACTCCATGAGGTATACCACACCTCGAGTCTGGCAATTCACGAAGTGTGTGGGTGTAAATGTTTCTTCATTGGGACAGGGGCGGATCCAGGGGGGGGCAATAATAGCACTGATAATATGTCATTGTAACAGTCACTCATTTGCTTGCCGCTGCCTCTGCCCCTGCCCGACTCCGAGTCTCTCTCTCACATCAGCCGATCAGCGGCGCCGAGAGAGAGACTCGCGTCTAATGTTACGTTACGGTCCCCGAGCCTGACAAGGATATCAGGAGGAGCCGGAGGAGGTGGGTGGAGCCCGTTCCCTGCACTCGTTGCTAGATGCCAGGTGGCCCAGGCGTTAGCAACGAGTGACGTCAGTGAGTCACGTCGGACTCGAGTCTCAGAGCCGACGTGACACACTGACAGTGAGAGAAGCTGCTGGAGCCTCAAATATGGCCCAGTTGCTCTTTAGTCTTTCAACTTGAAAGTTTATTCCGTTCACCACTGACCACTGAGGGAACACAGTAACTGCACTAACATCATGTCCAGTCCAGCAGGCCAGCCAGCGCCCACACAGTCAGTGGCGGCAGAGCGCCAGCATTCTTCTTTCTCCGCCCCTGACTGTGTTGGCCCCACCCACCGGCACCCTCCTCCGTCCATGTTGTCCACACTACAGGCCTCCGGCTCCGCTGCCCTTGAGTTAGTGTTGGCTCCACCCACCTCCTCCATCTTCTGCACCTTGGGCAGTCTGCACTGCAGAGCGGAGTGAATTGAAAATAATATTGAGAAGATTACTGGATCCATCCGATCCATCTCCACAGAGACTCCACTCCACCATTGCTCCTGCATGGGAATTGGGAACCCCTACCCTCACCAGAGCACCAATGGACTAAACGTGAGTAAAAGAATGAATGAATGTCATGTGTCAAATCGCAAAATACATGTGTGCCATTATGTATGAAACAAAAAATGCCCTTTTAGTCTTGATCTTAAACCCTTCAGCTCCAAAAAGTTTTACCCCTCCCTATGACCAGGGCATTTTTTGTGATACTGCGCTGCGTTACTTTGACTGGCTGACAATTGCGCGTTCGTGCGACGTTGTACCCAAATAAAATTGACAGCCTTTTTTTCCCACAAATAGAGCTTTCTTTTGGTGGTATTTGATCACCTTAGCGGTTTTTGCGATATAAACCGAAAAAGAGCGACAATTTAGAAAAAAAAAACTATATTTTTTCATTTTGCTATAAAAAATTTCTTCCACGGGTTAGGCCGATACGTATTCTTCTACATATTTTTGGTAAAAAAAATCCCAATAACCGTATTGATTGGTTTGCACAAAATTTATAGCGTCTACAAACTATGGGATAGAATGATGGCATTTATATTTATTTTTTACTAGTAATGGCGGCGATCAGTGATTTTTAGCGGTACTGCAACATTGCAGCGGACAGATCGGACACCTAACTGACACTTTTGACATTTTGGGGACCAGTGACACTAATAAAGTGATCAGTGTGGCATGGGACGTGGCAAGTGACAATCTGCAACATGTGGCAAGGGACGTGGCAAGTGACAATCCGCAACGTGTGGCATGTGACAGTGGCCAGTGACACGCTCGGGGCTCCCACTGATTCTGCATTATGGTGAGTTCAACCATTTCATTTTTATAACAATGTAATTATAGTAATAGAAAGGTATGTAGAGTAGATAACAATTTATTAATAACAAAAAATAATCAAGTACGTCACATAATCACATAGTTAAAAACAAGGAATGCAGTTCCATAAATACAAAGACCAATGATACCAATACATTTGCACCCGACGCGTTTCGGAGTTACTTATGCCTCCTTCTTCAGGGGTGATTGTAGGGTTTGCAACAAGAATTTTCTATATGGGAAATAGTATGTATAACATAAACATGGTAAGTGCACAGTGAAAAGATCATAAAAAACAAACTCTATAGTTGTATGAATCTGTATATATATACATACATTTTTCTGTTTACACTTACATTGGTATCTATGGATATAGATTATGCATTCCAAGACGAATTTAAAAGAAACATAGAAGTATTGACGTGCTGCCCATCGGACGCGTTCCCTGGTCGTAATGTGTGGAGCTTTAGTAAAGTATAACAGCAGTATTCGCAAAGCCACTGTCGAGGTGGAGATAGAAAGGTATGGATATATAAGATGGTTTTATTCTTCCTTCCAATGGGAAGGAGGGCCCATTGTTAACGGGCGTATGGCAGTTTAGATCTGAGATCACACTGGGGCCAAATGTGTATCCTGTAAATCATGAAGATATATACATATATGTAAGAATGTGTGTACATATGGATAGCCAAAGTAATCCTCGAAGGCTTTTCATCTGGTGGTAGAGAGCAATAGGGAGGACCACCCCATAGACAACGACATGTTTGGGGTGGCACTATGGACCAGTTAACTACTCTTACTCCATCTATTATTACCACCAAACATGGGGGGCTATACTATTGGCCATATGGCCCCATATACATTTGGTGTACCCCCCATATATCTGCTATCCATACCCACTAATAGGAAAGGAAAGACTCCGTATCCAATATCCAATGCAGCAGCCGAGCCTGACCACTGCATACTGGACCCCCACTTCTTCCCCCCCCCCCCCAAACCCCCCCCCCCCTCCCCCTTGGCTCGCATATTATGGGACATACAGTCCCTATACTATATATTATGCCACTCTAGGTCATGTATTGAAATGCTGTTTTCTATCCTGTATACTGTATGATACTTGAGGTTATTGATGTCTAAATGATATGCATATATATCTGATGTCACTTTATTTGTATAACATGCCCTCGAACTATACTCTCAATATCTGTATGTGATTATTGTTTTGTTATGTTTTGTTAGGTTTTCCTCCATCAGATTGCCTTCCCAACCTGTATTGCACTGTCCATCGGCCCTGTTTCCCTGCTATAGCAACAAGATTTGGCACTGTATTCTTTATTTAGCTGCATATAACATATGCTTTTCTCTTATTGGTCCCACACCATGATCTGTGATCCGCCCGGCACGAAAAGAGCCGCCTGAGCGAAGCTTGGACTCATGGTGGCGCTGTGTGAGGTACAGAATTATCTGTCCTCCATCTTGCGACCCCAACGGACATGCGCAGTCCGCTGGGGAAGCTAGACGTGCCGGCGGGTGCAGTAGGCGTGGCCACGCCTCACGACGTATGCGTCCGCATGCGCTGTAGATGCCTGGCGGCGCGCGCTCCACCCGGGGGGCCAGTCACAGTGTTTCCGCCCCTCCCTCACCACAATCAGCTGTTGAGGCTTTTCCATCAACAGCTGATAGGTGGGGAGGGCTTTATATATCCGGCTCTAGCCCACACCAGGCGTCATCTGCTGCTGACAGGACGCTTTCGGTGTGAGGTGCTGTAACACTTGGTTAGTAACCTACCACATATTATTGACATGGACTTCTTTGTTGGAACTATTGACTGTAAATCCTGCTTGTTGTCCGTCATGCTTCACTTGCCTCATCCGCTATCTGCTATGTTCTGGGGTTTACCCCTTTCTCTTATAATACATCCAATGATCTAGTCTCCTTTATTGAAATTATTAGCCATTCATGCTATTTGGAGGCCCTACACTTTTTCTTTTTTTCTTTTTTCTGTCTTTTTACTTACCATCTTTTTCTTTCTGTTTCTTTCCCCCCCCCCCCTTTCTTGTTCCCCTCTTTCCTCCTTTCCCTTCCTCCCTTTCTATCTTTCCCCCCCCTCCTCTCCCCCCCCCTCCCCCCTCATTCCTTTCCCCCCCGTCCCCCCCCCCCTTTTTTCCCTTCCCTTTCCCCCCCCCCCTTCCCCCCCTCCTTATTTCTTCTTCCTCTCCCCCTTCCCCCCTTTTTTTTCCCCCCCTGTTTTTTCATAAATCAGGGTTCTAATTTACCTCTCATTTTCATGTTGACTTTCCAGCTATTTGGACCACACTTGATCCATACTCACCATCAGTTACTGTTCTTTATAATTTTAGGCGGACCAGGTAGGACACATTTTTTGGATTTTCCATGTATTACTTTGGCTATCCATATGTACACACATTCTTACATATATGTATATATCTTCATGATTTACAGGATACACATTTGGCCCCAGTGTGATCTCAGATCTAAACTGCCATACGCCCGTTAACAATGGGCCCTCCTTCCCATTGGAAGGAAGAATAAAACCATCTTATATATCCATACCTTTCTATCTCCACCTCGACAGTGGCTTTGCGAATACTGCTGTTATACTTTACTAAAGCTCCACACATTACGACCAGGGAACGCGTCCGATGGGCAGCACGTCAATACTTCTATGTTTCTTTTAAATTCGTCTTGGAATGCATAATCTATATCCATAGATACCAATGTAAGTGTAAACAGAAAAATGTATGTATATATATACAGATTCATACAACTATAGAGTTTGTTTTTTATGATCTTTTCACTGTGCACTTACCATGTTTATGTTATACATACTATTTCCCATATAGAAAATTCTTGTTGCAAACCCTACAATCACCCCTGAAGAAGGAGGCATAAGTAACTCCGAAACGCGTCGGGTGCAAATGTATTGGTATCATTGGTCTTTGTATTTATGGAACTGCATTCCTTGTTTTTAACTATGTGATTATGTGACGTACTTGATTATTTTTTGTTATTAATAAATTGTTATCTACTCTACATACCTTTCTAAATATTTTCTTAAATGTGCCTTTAAAGTCCGCTAGGGGAATTTCTTCTGCTTCAAATTTGAAATTTAGGATGTGGCACAACCAGTAGATAATTGATCGATCAAATTTCTTGTTCTTAGTTTATTGGTAGTAGATACCGCTCCCCGCATCAGATCGACAATTATCTCCATATGGCCGTCCAGAACTCTGGCTGAGTATTCTGGACCGCCAACAATCTACTTTTTGTTTTTGCTTTTTATCCTCCTTTTTTAGTGGAATTAACACTAAACAATTTTTTCTTAAACATTGGTTTACTTACAAAGAGACAAAAATGACCAGCTTTACGGGTGACGGGTGGGAAACATTGATGGAGGGGTACCTAAAAGATTTTGGAGATAAGGAATCTGTTGACTCTGAGATATCTTCCCTTTTCTCCAGATTATCTAAAACCCTGGAGAAAAAATCTCTATTTTACTGGCATGTCAAATCATTTCAGGACTACATTAAAGAGGATATCAACCCTGCGGGACTGCGAGTCCAGATCTTCCCGACACTGGAGGGCCTGGACTCGGAGTTCAAAAGCAAATGGGAACATGCACTACGGGCATGTTCGCAAAGTCTAATGGAAATCCTGATTGAGGAATATAAAAAGAGATCCAACATTTTAGACTCAGATATTGTAACTCTCTGCAACAAGCTACAGCAATTAAAAATGCAGAGACCACTCACTAATAAAGAAGATAAACTGAAAACACATTTAGAAACATTTAATAAAGATGTACTTATCAAAAAAAGACAGAAACTCATCCGTGACAGGAATGCATTCAAAGATGGAAGGGCCTATAGATGGACTCAAAATAGGACCAATCAGAACAGAAACCATCAATATCAGGGACACCAAACTAATCCTTCACAAACCACCCCCAATCCACCCCAAATTCACAACCAAACACTCCAGAAACCCAATACGGGACACAGTACCAAACGCACATTTCGGGGTGACCCCAATGAGGGGCAACAAGCAAAGAAACTAACCCTCGATATCCCTAAAAAAACTTATCCCCCCACAGTGACACAGGAACCAACTCCCAAAACACTATATGCACAGAGTAACACACACACCCTGACAAGGGATATGAATTCCCAATCTAACCCCTCGACAGTCACAACATTGGATACAATTTCCAATGACCCATCTTTTTTAGAGAAAATTTTGATGGGTGTACAACCCACGCAATCCAACCCCAATACTTACACCCAAATAGCACTCTAACTATCCCTGATACTGATCAAGAATCGAAACCCAATAGTCTTAATATTATTAATCTCTCATCATATAAACTCTCCTATGATGAAACCAATGTCCTGCAAAAAGGCCTAAACTTCTGTCCCAATCAAAATCTGGACAAGTTCGAGATCTATAAGGACCTCCAACTTTTCATACGTAAGCTTATTTTAAAAAAACTCTATCATAAGCAGGAAGGACCTACCAACATGACGCCACAGGAACACCAAGCACTAGAGCATTTGGTATCCCTTCTCGATGAGAATGATCCAACTGATCTCATAGATGAAATTAATTTATCCCAAATACTAGACTCTATTGAAAGATCGAATGAACCCCTGAAGGGAAACATCTCCACACTTAAAAAGAAGTCTGATTTCTGCCCTGCGCCAAGTACCCATCCAAACGCAGCAGCCTTCTTAAGGCTAGTTGGCAAAGAACTAGATAAAATAAGAATCCACAACAAATTTCCTGAAAACCTCACTAAAAATGAGAAGGCAGCGCTCAAATCATTGTCAAAAAATGACAATATCACGATTAAAAATGCAGATAAGGGTGGGAACATTGTAGTATTTGACAATAAGGATTACATCAAGATGTGTAATAGAATACTGGACAACCGAGAGTGGTACCGTCCTATACCGGCGAGTCTGGTCAAAAAATATAACAAGGACTTCTACATATTGGTAGATACGGCATATTCCAACTCTACTATCACCAAATCCCTATGGCAGTTTATCAGAAATGACTTCCCACGTACACCAGTATTCTATGCATTGCCCAAAGTCCATAAAGACATCAAAAATCCCCCCGGCAGACCGATCATCTCCGGTATAGGGGCTATCAGTGAAAATGCGAGCAGGCTGATAGATGAAGTACTCAAACCATTTGTTCATGCCCTCCCCTCTTTTGTAAAGGATACAGTACACTTTCTACAAATCATTGACCAGCAAAAAATTCCCGAACATGCCATGTTTGTCACAATTGACGTTGAATCCCTTTATAGCTCTATCCCCCATGAGAAGGGCGTAGCAGCCATAAAACACGTTTTACGCACAGCACAAGACCTGGACCCTACATATAGTGAATTCATTACTTCACTTTTGGAACATATTCTCAGCCATAATGTTTTCACCTTCAATGGCTCCCACTACCTCCAGGTGCAGGGGGTTGCGATGGGGACATGTTGTGCCCCATCGTATGCCAACCTGTACCTGGGGGAGTGGGAGGCCATGTTCCTAAGCGATGAGAGCTTGTCGATGTACACGGACCACATACTGTGTTGGTACCGGTACATCGACGACCTCTTCATCGTTTGGGACGGACCAATCGACCTCCTTAGGGAGTGTCTATTGAGGATGAACCGTAACGACTTCAACCTCAATTTCACCATGTCATTTGACAAACAATGCATCACGTTCCTTGATGTAGAGGTCTGTAGAGGTGAGGAAGGCAGTGTTACTAGCAAACTGTACAGGAAATCAACCGCAAGCAATGCCATACTGCATGCAAGCAGTTTC
This sequence comes from Lithobates septentrionalis, assembly GCA_037952835.1. NCBI lineage: Eukaryota > Metazoa > Chordata > Amphibia > Anura > Ranidae > Lithobates > Lithobates septentrionalis. Next base: position 166,978 of record JBBDGP010000638.1, on the reverse strand, counting down.
CACCCCAAACCCCTTCTTAATTCTATCCCATATAGCCAGTACTTGAGAGCAAAACGGAACTGCTCAGACAGTAACACCTTCAAATTAGAGGCGAATAAGCTGCGTGATAGGCTATTACTAAGGGGGTACTCCCATGCATCTTTGAAACGCTCTTTTAAAAAAGCCCTCTTGCAGCCTAGAGAAGAACTGCTATACTCTCAAAAAACCAACAAATCTGACAAGAATGATATTGGTACTCTTAGAATCATTACCAAATTCAACAACCAACACAGACAGGTGAGGAACATTGTGACAAAGTACTGGCACATGTTACAATGCGATCCAACTCTAGGACCCTTGGTCTCACAGAGACCCCTCTTTACATTTAAAAGAACTACCTCCCTGGGAGATAAAATCACAGCTAGTGAATTTAAGGCAGGGAACAACAAGACACACTGCAAACACAAGGGGACATTCATGTGTGGCAAATGTAGATACTGTAAATATATGCTTACAACCAGAAACCCGACCCTTCCAAATGGACAGATATTCCGCCCCAAACATTTTGCCAATTGCAGGACTTTTGGGGTGATCTACTTACTCCTCTGTGAATGTACCTGCTTCTATGTAGGAAAAACTAAGAATGAATTTTGGAAGAGAGCATACAGACATTTAGCAAGCATGGAAACTGGTGACCCGGACCTCCCATTGGGGAGACACACCTTAATAGTACATAACGGCATATGCCCAAAAATCAAATTTCTTATCTTGGATCGGGTACATCCAGAGTCAAGGGGAGGGGACTGGAACAAGACATTGCTGCAACTAGAGTCTGGGTGGATATATAACTTAAGAGCCACCGAACCCCCAGGCCTAAACGAAACCATTTGGTTAAACCCTTCCTCGAAGGCTTTTCATCTGGTGGTAGAGAGCAATAGGGAGGACCACCCCATAGACAACGACATGTTTGGGGTGGCACTATGGACCAGTTAACTACTCTTACTCCATCTATTATTACCACCAAACATGGGGGGCTATACTATTGGCCATATGGCCCCATATACATTTGGTGTACCCCCATATATCTGCTATCCATACCCACTAATAGGAAAGGAAAGACTCCGTATCCAATATCCAATGCAGCAGCCGAGCCTGACCACTGCATACTGGACCCCCACTTCTTCCCCCCCCCCCCAAAACCCCCCCCCCCCTCCCCCTTGGCTCGCATATTATGGGACATACAGTCCCTATACTATATATTATGCCACTCTAGGTCATGTATTGAAATGCTGTTTTCTATCCTGTATACTGTATGATACTTGAGGTTATTGATGTCTAAATGATATGCATATATATCTGATGTCACTTTATTTGTATAACATGCCCTCGAACTATACTCTCAATATCTGTATGTGATTATTGTTTTGTTATGTTTTGTTAGGTTTTCCTCCATCAGATTGCCTTCCCCAACCTGTATTGCACTGTCCATCGGCCCTGTTTCCCTGCTATAGCAACAAGATTTGGCACTGTATTCTTTATTTAGCTGCATATAACATATGCTTTTCTCTTATTGGTCCCACACCATGATCTGTGATCCGCCCGGCACGAAAAGAGCCGCCTGAGCGAAGCTTGGACTCATGGTGGCGCTGTGTGAGGTACAGAATTATCTGTCCTCCATCTTGCGACCCCAACGGACATGCGCAGTCCGCTGGGGAAGCTAGACGTGCCGGTGGGTGCAGTAGGCGTGGCCACGCCTCACGACGTATGCGTCCGCATGCGCTGTAGATGCCTGGCGGCGCGCGCTCCACCCGGGGGGCCAGTCACAGTGTTTCCGCCCCTCCCTCACCACAATCAGCTGTTGAGGCTTTTCCATCAACAGCTGATAGGTGGGGAGGGCTTTATATATCCGGCTCTAGCCCACACCAGGCGTCATCTGCTGCTGACAGGACGCTTTCGGTGTGAGGTGCTGTAACACTTGGTTAGTAACCTACCACATATTATTGACATGGACTTCTTTGTTGGAACTATTGACTGTAAATCCTGCTTGTTGTCCGTCATGCTTCACTTGCCTCATCCGCTATCTGCTATGTTCTGGGGTTTACCCCTTTCTCTTATAATACATCCAATGATCTAGTCTCCTTTATTGAAATTATTAGCCATTCATGCTATTTGGAGGCCCTACACTTTTTCTTTTTTCTTTTTTCTGTCTTTTTACTTACCATCTTTTTCTTTCTGTTTCTTTCCCCCCCCCTTTCTTGTTCCCCTCTTTCCTCCTTTCCCTTCCTCCCTTTCTATCTTTCCCCCCCCCTCCTCTCCCCCCCCCTCCCCCCTCATTCCTTTCCCCCCCGTCCCCCCCCCCCTTTTTTCCCTTCCCTTTCCCCCCCCCTTCCCCCCCTCCTTATTTCTTCTTCCTCTCCCCCTTCCCCCCTTTTTTTTCCCCCCTGTTTTTTCATAAATCAGGGTTCTAACTTACCTCTCATTTTCATGTTGACTTTCCAGCTATTTGGACCACACTTGATCCATACTCACCATCAGTTACTGTTCTTTATAATTTTAGGCGGACCAGGTAGGACACATTTTTTGGATTTTCCATGTATTACTTTGGCTATCCATATGTACACACATTCTTACATATATGTATATATCTTCATGATTTACAGGATACACATTTGGCCCCAGTGTGATCTCAGATCTAAACTGCCATACGCCCGTTAACAATGGGCCCTCCTTCCCATTGGAAGGAAGAATAAAACCATCTTATATATCCATACCTTTCTATCTCCACCTCGACAGTGGCTTTGCGAATACTGCTGTTATACTTTACTAAAGCTCCACACATTACGACCAGGGAACGCGTCCGATGGGCAGCACGTCAATACTTCTATGTTTCTTTTAAATTCGTCTTGGAATGCATAATCTATATCCATAGATACCAATGTAAGTGTAAACAGAAAAATGTATGTATATATATACAGATTCATACAACTATAGAGTTTGTTTTTTATGATCTTTTCACTGTGCACTTACCATGTTTATGTTATACATACTATTTCCCATATAGAAAATTCTTGTTGCAAACCCTACAATCACCCCTGAAGAAGGAGGCATAAGTAACTCCGAAACGCGTCGGGTGCAAATGTATTGGTATCATTGGTCTTTGTATTTATGGAACTGCATTCCTTGTTTTTAACTATGTGATTATGTGACGTACTTGATTATTTTTTGTTATTAATAAATTGTTATCTACTCTACATACCTTTCTAAATATTTTCTTAAATGTGCCTTTAAAGTCCGCTAGGGGAATTTCTTCTGCTTCAAATTTGAAATTTAGGATGTGGCACAACCAGTAGATAATTGATCGATCAAATTTCTTGTTCTTAATTATAGTAATAATGCGCTCCAATCATCCTGACACCATAAAAACCATGGTGCCATGATGATTGAAGCGCTAACACCAGCCATTTCCCCGATAAATTTACCCCAAAAAAACATATTTTCTGGCAGTGCCCCTCCCGAGACTAGGCTCTTGATCAGCCCCTGCATTGGGAAGACGAAAAATCTTTTACAACTCTTCGCACGCAGGCTACTATTAAAGTACCTGCATGCGAAGGATGATTACAACGCAGAAGGAATTCAAAGCCTTAAGTGACTTAACTCTTCTCTATCAAGAGAACAATACAGTAGATTTGATCGATCAAATCGACTTGGATGCTTTACTCTATGAGATTGAGAAATCATCGTCACTATGCACCTTCGCTACTTTATGATAATTTTTCACATTTTGTCACACTTCCTTATTCTAGTGTTTGCAATTGAAATTGGTCCATGCTTTTCTTTTCCCTTTTCTTTCCCTTGCCTCACTCCCACACCACCACTCTTGTCCCATCCCCCCTCCCCTTTTTTCCTTCCCCTTCACTCTTTCCCTCCCGTTTTTCCTTCCCCATTTCCCACTCCCTCCTCCCCCTTCCCATCCCCCTTCCCCTGCTTCACTTTCTCACTTGGCTTTTTTTGGTTCTACCGCACGGACCATTTATATGCAACACGTGATAACATACATGCATTATCGGACATTACATAACTTCTCATAAATATACATGCAAATTCCTAGTGTTTGCAATTGAAATTGGTCCATGCTTTCCTTTTCCCTTTTCTTTCCCTTGCCTCACTCCCACATCACCACTCTTGTCCCATCCCCCCTCCCCTTTTTTCCTTCTCCTCTTCTTCCCTTCCCCTTCACTCTTTCCCTCCCATTTTTCCTTCCCCATTTTACCACCCCCTCCTCCCCCTTTCCATCCCCTTCCCCTGCTTCACTTTCTCACTTGGCTTCTTTTTGGTTCTACCGCACGGACCACTCATATGCAACACGTGATAACATACATGCATACTCGGACATTACATAACTTCTCATAAATATACATGCAAATTCCTTAAACTTTACAAACATTGCTTTGAGTTGTCCACTTATTATATTATGACATTCTACCATAGGTGCTGTTCACACCCTTCCTTTCCTGTTGCCCCTCAAGTTTGGGGATCATTTAGTGTGTGACTCCTCATAAGGCATGAGTGCTATTTGCTCCTCTGCTGATCGGGCCGACCGCTGGGAGACTCTAGGATAGAGCAAGAAGGAATTTTTTCTACACCAAGGCTAATTGAAACCACCGAATACAATGCGACCGGTAAAAACATACAAATAAATTTGTTCATAGTTTTCTTTTTTCTTTTTTAAGTATTTTAATACATGTTTGCACCTTTACAGTTGTTATACATATATACTCTGAAAAAGACCCACTGGGGTCAAAACGCGTCAGTTTCTTACATACAAGACTTCTGTATTACTGCCGCTTATGGTGTAACATACCGTGTATCATTCTATGTCATTGGTGTCGTTTTTAACTCAGTACTTCTGTACCACAGTTCATGTTCTGACTATACATGTCAGGGGTAATACTTTTTGATGTTTTGTAATAATAATAAACTATTTATTATGTTACCACTTTTGTACTTTTTGATTATTGCTGGCTGCTAAAAAAAACCCTCTTCATTAATATTAGAAAGTGGTTGGGACTATATATCCCGTGGGACTTTAAATGAAACCATGGCCTGATGTGGTCATGCGTTTCCATCCCTGTACTAGTCTAAGAGAAAGGAGGGTGGGACTTTAAATGAATTGCGTGAATGCTCAGAAACAAAAATCGATGAACAACTAGGAAAATTTTATTCAATTCATAAAAATGACATGCACAAAATATATATATCAATCATAAATGGAAAGAAATATTGGCAATATTAGCAACAATTATACATGATTATATGAATATAAAAATTCTCCATGGTACACCAATTAGATATTGTTATACAACCATATATTAAAGAGTAAAACATCCAAAGCCTCCAAAGGTTCCAAATAAAAATGAAAAATGCATGACGCTGGTAAAAAACGCGACAATGGTAGCTCTACGCGTTTCGTGGCTGTTGTGCCACTCGTCAGGAGCAAGCGCGTATCTTATCTAGGATAGAAAATATAAATTATAAAAAATTGGTATGGTAAGTATATACATGAGACAAAGGTGGGGTGATAGAAAGCCCCACACAGAGTACATGCTTACGCATTCTGGTTTGTAGGGTGGTGGCAGGGAGCCATATACCGCCCGACCATAGGAGACGCCGCCCCCCGGGAGCTGAGGTGGATGGATCGACGGGGGCAGCCCACAGGGCGCCATCCAGGGCAGGCATGGTCCCCCGAGGCAAAACCTGAAGTGAAAGGTAAGGGTTAGAAGAGAAACTGCAAAACTGCTAGAAGATAAAGAGCGGTGGGAAAGTGAGAATGCCAGGGTGATATAGCCCCAAAGGAAGAAAGTTGAACCCGTGAGGGGATGAAGGGATCTAAGTTGAAACACCTGGGAAATGCTGAGGATGGAAGAGGGAAAAGACCAAATAACCAGAGGTGAAGATGTGAAGAGAAAGAAAGGACAAAGCATGAGAGGACATGATAGAAATACCTGGCGTGCTGTATGAAACAGTGTCAGGGGAAGAAAGCAGTGACCCCCAAACGAACGTGACATCCAGGGAAGTGAAAGCCTCGAGAGCCAGCACCGCCGAGGCTACGCCCATATAGGCGCTACCACGGGGACCGCCCACCAACGTCACGCCGCAAAACCAAGAAAGGGGCGGGCGGCAACGTCGATCGGGTACTGAGCGTCCGACCCGCCGACGTCACCGCCAGATCCCCGTGATATGCGGGATGAACACCATCCAATCAGACGTATGAGCGTCCTTGAGGACGCGCATGTCCGATGGGGAGTGCGTGACGCTGACGTGCAGTGGCGGCAGATCCACCCCCCCCAGAAGGGGGAGGGGGGAGGAGCCGACAGGCACGTCACAGCTCCCGGAAGGGGGAAATCCAAAACAGCCGGCGGTGCATTGGGCCAAAGGAGCCACCACCAAACAGACAAACCATGGACGTAACAAGAATCTTAATTAAGTGGCAAATAAATACAATCAAAAATAAAAATGTCTAATCAAATAATAAGATCGAGCAATTAACTGAGAGGAGGCTTAAATGGAAAAGTATGTATGTACAACATCACAGATTTGCAAAACAAGTGTGATGAGGTTAAATTACAGAGCATTGGTTACACGCATATTCCATCCCTATACATTAATATTAGAAAGTGGTTGGGACTATATATCCCGTGGGACTTTAAATGAAACCATGGCCTGATGTGGTCATGCGTTTCCATCCCTGTACTAGTCTAAGAGAAAGGAGGGTGGGACTTTAAATGAATTGCGTGAATGCTCAGAAACAAAAATCGATGAACAACTAGGAAAATTTTATTCAATTCATAAAAATGACATGCACAAAATATATATATCAATCATAAATGGAAAGAAATATTGGCAATATTAGCAACAATTATACATGATTATATGAATATAAAAATTCTCCATGGTACACCAATTAGATATTGTTATACAACCATATATTAAAGAGTAAAACATCCAAAGCCTCCAAAGGTTCCAAATAAAAATGAAAAATGCATGACGCTGGTAAAAAACGCGACAATGGTAGCTCTACGCGTTTCGTGGCTGTTGTGCCACTCGTCAGGAGCAAGCGCGTATCTTATCTAGGATAGAAAATATAAATTATAAAAAATTGGTATGGTAAGTATATACATGAGACAAAGGTGGGGTGATAGAAAGCCCCACACAGAGTACATGCTTACGCATTCTGGTTTGTAGGGTGGTGGCAGGGAGCCATATACCGCCCGACCATATACCGGTCCCCGTGGTAGCGCCTATATGGGCGTAGCCTCGGCGGTGCTGGCTCTCGAGGCTTTCACTTCCCTGGATGTCACGTTCGTTTGGGGGTCACTGCTTTCTTCCCCTGACACTGTTTCATACAGCACGCCAGGTATTTCTATCATGTCCTCTCATGCTTTGTCCTTTCTTTCTCTTCACATCTTCACCTCTGGTTATTTGGTCTTTTCCCTCTTCCATCCTCAGCATTTCCCAGGTGTTTCAACTTAGATCCCTTCATCCCCTCACGGGTTCAACTTTCTTCCTTTGGGGCTATATCACCCTGGCATTCTCACTTTCCCACCGCTCTTTATCTTCTAGCAGTTTTGCAGTTTCTCTTCTAACCCTTACCTTTCACTTCAGGTTTTGCCTCGGGGGACCATGCCTGCCCTGGATGGCGCCCTGTGGGCTGCCCCCGTCGATCCATCCACCTCAGCTCCCGGGGGGCGGCGTCTCCTATGGTCGGGCGGTATATGGCTCCCTGCCACCACCCTACAAACCAGAATGCGTAAGCATGTACTCTGTGTGGGGCTTTCTATCACCCCACCTTTGTCTCATGTATATACTTACCATACCAATTTTTTATAATTTATATTTTCTATCCTAGATAAGATACGCGCTTGCTCCTGACGAGTGGCACAACAGCCACGAAACGCGTAGAGCTACCATTGTCGCGTTTTTTACCAGCGTCATGCATTTTTCATTTTTATTTGGAACCTTTGGAGGCTTTGGATGTTTTACTCTTTAATATATGGTTGTATAACAATATCTAATTGGTGTACCATGGAGAATTTTTATATTCATATAATCATGTATAATTGTTGCTAATATTGCCAATATTTCTTTCCATTTATGATTGATATATATATTTTGTGCATGTCATTTTTATGAATTGAATAAAATTTTCCTAGTTGTTCATCGATTTTTGTTTCTGAGCATTCACGCAATTCATTTAAAGTCCCACCCTCCTTTCTCTTAAAAAAAACCCTCTTTGGGGGATTTCCCGTTTTTTGTAGTTTGAATTTTACAGTTACAAAAAAGGGGCATAGCTAATGGCATCATTAATTCCAGGTGGAGAGGTTGCCCTCAGTTTAAAGATCCATCTGGCCTCTACCCGAAGGATTTTCTGGTCAAAGTTACCACCCCTAGTGTGGGGTTGTATGCCGGCTAGTACCTGAAATTCAGTGTTGTTGTGCTGTAATGATGGACTTCCGCAAAATGCCTCGGTATTGGTTTTTCAGTGATACCTATCTCTATGTCCACAGCATGTTCTTTTATCCGTCTCCAAAAATTCCGTTTGGTTTTACCAACATAAAAGTTTCCACACCCACATGTGAGTAAGTATACAATGCCCATGGTGTCGCAATTAACAAAATGTTGCATAGTTAGATTCTCCCCAGTAGGTAGAATAACATTGTTGCCTGTGACAATGTATTTACAAACGTCACAGTTACCACAACGAAAAGTGCCTTTCGGTAGGGTGCCACAGGGATCCCTAGAGCCCTGTGGCATAAAATGACTCGAGACTAAAATGTCTCGTAGAGACTGGTTGCATTTATAAATAACATGTGGTTGGGGTTCGACAAATAAATTCAGAATGGGATCCCTAAGAAGGTGCCAGTGGGTGTTCAAAATTCTTTTTATAGTTGTGACTTAATTGTTGAATTTAGTAATCGGGCGGATACCTTGCGGCGGGGTATGTTTTTTTTCTCGCCTTGAAACAACAAGAGATCCCGTGGGCTATCGTTGGCGTCTTTGTATGCTTTCTTGAGAGATCTTTTGCTATAACCACAATCTAAAAAGCGTTTCTGCAACTCAGAGGTCTCAATTTTAAAATCCTCTTCGTTGGTACAATTCCGTCGGGCCCGTAAATACTGGCCTTTAGGAATGGAATTAATTAGGTGAGAAGGGTGGGCACTTGTAGAGTGTAATAGTGAGTTGCCCGCTGTGTCTTTTTGATGCAAATTCTAATAGAAAAAAGTTACCATCCAGCTAGATCATGTATGTTGCCAACATCCCTAGATTGATAGGTGAAAAAAATACCCCCAAATAAGGTTGTGGGACTTTAACGGCAACAGCGTAATGTAAAAACAATTTTATTCCATAGAAAAATTTATATATGTATACAAAACATTAGCATAGTTAATAAACATAACACAGTGAACACAATAAAAAGCTGAAACACAGCTGTACTGATGTGCATTGGATAAAGATGCTTGTAATGTCTTCCACGAAGGCCAAATTGGTAGTGATGGCTCCTTCTAGGTCTTTGTGTATATTTAAATCAAGGAAAGAGAGGGTATCTTTATGCCAGTTAAAAGTGAAGGATAAGTTGTAATTATTACGATTGAGTTCCTCCACAAACTCAGTCAGGAGTTCGGGAGTGCCTGTCCATAGAATGAGGATGTCATTGATATACCTGCGCCACAGCAGGGTGTGGCGCAGTTATATAGAAAATGCATCTGAGGCAAAAACCTCTCGCTTCCACCCCCCAGGTACAAGTTTGCATAGGAGGGGGCACATTTGGTCCCCATTGCAATGCCTTGCACCTGGAGGTAGTGGGAGCCATCAAAGGTAAAAGCGTTATGGGTCAAGATGAAATGTAACATTTCAATAATGAAAGCATTGTAAGAAAGAGCATCGAGATCCCTTTTACTTAGAAACATAGATGTCATAGCGATGCCTTGGTCGTGTGGAATACTGGAGTATAAGGCCTCCACATCTATGGATGCAAGAATGGTATTGGTGGGGATAAATAAACCATCTAAAACTGTTAAGATGTGGGGCGTGGCCTGGCAAGCAATGGAGTGAGTCGTGGGTAGAGTGAGCTCCTTGCACTCAAACTCCTGATAGAGATCCTGTTGCTGAAATCCGGGACATAAAACAATCCGCACTCATCCCCTGCACTCCGAGAGCAAAAGGGAATATGTCTCCTCCGAAATGGGCGACCGGGACAGGTTGGCACAATATCGCCGCCAGGACAAAGACATGCAGCAGGAAGATGGCGCCGAAACGTGTTCGGGACCCGAGCCCCAAGCGTCAGACACGGCTAAAGTGCTGGACGCTATTGTGGCTTTGCAAGGCACCCTGACCGCCAAAATCGACGAAGTAAAGATAGATATATCTCTTATGTGGCAAGACTTCTCCAAGTTAAAGGATAGAGTCACGGAGGCTGAAACAAGAATAAGCAACGCAGAAGACATCCTTCACCCCTTGAGGAATACCACAGAGGAGGTACAGAGGCAGATACAGCAACTGCACGCCCATCAAGACGACATGGAGAACCGCTTAAGGCGCTGTAATCTCCAGTTTATAGGATTGCCAGAAAAGGTGGAAGGCGCGGATCCAACTACCTATCTGGAATCTCTCCTGCTTAAAACCTATGGTCGGGAAGCCTTCTCCGTGATGTTTGCTGTGGAGAGGGCACACCGCATTCCAGCGCGGCCCCCACCACCCGGAGCACCTCCTCGCACATTCATAGCCAAATTTCTAAATTTCCGGGACAGAGACAAAATACTAAGGCTTACTCGTGAGAAAGGGAACATCCAGCTGGGGAACAGCCAGATTGCGGTATTCCCGGATTTTTCAAACGAGGTGCAGAGGAAAATGTCACAATTTCAGGAGGTGAAGTGTCCTTTGAGAGCCCTCCATCTTAAATATGCGATGCTTGACTCTGCCTCCACTAATGCCACTCAAGAGTAGACGGTATATCTGACACCCATTAACTCCCCCTTCTGTGCTAACACTTGCTAAGACCCTTGTGACACCCCTATAGTTGAACCTTTAATGTCCTAGGCCTAGTACCAGAATCCCCTCTTGGGAAACCTCACCTTCATTGAAGACGAGTTGCACACTCTCCTTTCATAATCTCTCCAAATGGAGTGGTTGAGCAGTAATATCTAGTTTTTGTTTTGTTTTTTGTTTTTGTTCTGTATTTTATCTGTTTTCTCTGTCGATAACAGCACTTTTTAGGCAGATAACCTGTTGTTAGGTACCGATTTACATGGTACTTTTTGAGCCGGGGAATGCCCCAAGGTTCTGTTTTTGTAAATCTATTAAAGATCAATAAAAAGAATTAAAAAAAAAAATGCAATGCTTTTTCCCGCTAGACTGCGCGTAAAGGAAGATGGACGAGCACAATTCTTTGAGGATCCAGCGGCGGTGACAGCATGGCTAGATCAGAGAGGCCGTCCTGCATAAAATTGGCAAAGTCACTCAACTGCTGTATGTAAGCACTGAGACTTAGTCAGGATTTAATTTGCAAAAGAAAAGCTTTCTGTTATAATATGGGGTCATGTGAACTAGCCTTCCTGACTTTATAGTCTCCTTGCTGTGGGAAAAGCTTCTGTGAGGAGGGGAGAGGTCATGGGAGAAATAGAAAACTGTTTGTGTATACCAGGGGGAGAAAAGGAGATCTCTCAGGATGGCTCATGACTGCCTATTCCCCACGTGTTGATTCCCTTCTACATGGCGGGCTTCGCACAGTGAAAACTGCGTATTGCATTGGTTGCCTTATTTTACAATCCTGTCCTACGGAGTGTAGGAAAACTACAAAAGTGATGCTTCATATGAACATTGGAATGTTTTTTTTTTTTGCAGCACTAAACAGACTTTGGTTATAAATACTGCACAGTTATCTACAAGAAGTGCAGGGAGCAACCATTGAGGGATCTCTGTGGAGGGATTGTACCCCCTCTGCTCAGCCCGCTCCACAATTGACAGTGGAATTGTTGCCCCCCCCCCTATCGATGGTTGTTCAACATGATGCAAAAACGTTACTCATGACAAGATCTGTGCCTCCAGCGGATTGGAATCGCTGGATCTTATATTACATGTTGACAGTTCGGGAATGTATGCTCGCATCAAGTTGGGGAGATGTGCAGCTGGGTGGGATGGGTTATGTTCATTGGGCTTGTTTTTTTTGTTATGGGAAAGTCAGCACTAAGGAAGATATTATAAGAACAGATATGCAACTTGTACATAATATTGGATTATACAGTAGACGACAGAAACGAGAGGGGGTGGTTGGAGGGGTAGTAGACCTCTCTGACATCACTGGTCCGGCCTCAATGTCATACAAAGTCTGGGGGTAATATGACCAACATTAAATTTCTAACATGGAACGTGCAAGGCTTGCGTGACGAAGTTTAGCGCACCGCAGCCCTAGCATTTCTTAAGTCACAAAAAGCGGATATTATCGCATTAGTGGAAACCCACATAACAGGTCATTTACAGGTAGCTTTAAAAAGACCCTGGGTGGGATGGGTGTATCATAGCACACACACTAACCAATCTAGGGGAGTATCATTACTAATTGCTAAAAAAGTTCCCTTTGAGTTGGTGGCATTGGAGTCGGACCAGCAGGGAAGATATTTGTTTCTGCATGCTATCATCGGAGGTAACCCACTACTAGTAATGGCAAGTTATATTCCTCCCCCATTTATGACAGAAGTAGTATTGAAAGGGCTGGCATTTATGGCTGAGAATCCGACGATTCCGGCAGTATGGATGGGAGATTTTAACCAGACCATGAATCCGACATTAGATAGACCAGGACAAATTGACCCCTCCAGAAGTTTATCACACCATACCAGACTTAGCAGAATGCTCATGGAATTTACTCTGACAGATGTGTGGAGATGGCAAAACCCGTCAACAAAAGCATACACGTGTCATACTGCCAGCTACAATACAATGTCCAGAATTGACTTTGTGTTTGTCTCAAACCCCCTACTACCTAAAATTACTGGATCGGGTATGGCCCCAAGAGCTCTGTCAGATCACTCTCCGTGCTGGATAACAGCTTCTCTATTAAGAGCGTCACCCACCAATATCTGGAGACTTAACCCATTCTGGCTCTCGGTTATACCGGACCTTGAAGGGATAGGAAGGGAGTTACAATATGTTTTAAATAATTCAAACACTACAGAACCGGTCACATTGGCCCAGGATAGATTTAAAAATCAGGCCTGCAGGATACTTGCAACAAGAATAACTAGGTTTAAACGCTCTTCTAAAATACTTTTACAACTGACGACTGACAAACTGCAGGAACTTGAAAAGGCATTTGCACAGGATCCCAGTACTGACAATCTCCATAAAGTAAAACTGCAAACCAGAGTAGTATCCCAAATGCACATTGAGAAAGCCAAACAACAGGTATTTTTCAGCAAACAAAGGGTATTCGAACATGGGGAACAAGCGGGAAAACTACTGGCGTACCTAGTGCATCTAAATGATAGACCCCCGGTTGTGGTATCCTTGGCTACACATCAAGGGGACTTCATAACTGACCCAACTTAAGTAGCCGCTAGATTCCAAAATTTTTATAGTGAACTATATAAAACGCAGAGTACACACTCTGCACAGGACCTTAAAAACCACTTACACAGCATTCAATTCCCTAGACTTACCCCAGATCAGGTTAAGATGCTGGAAGCCCCTATAACTCAAGAAGATATTTCAGAAGCAATGTCCCAACCGTCTAAATCCAAAGCTCCTGGCCTGGATGGCCTACCATTAGAATTCTACACTACATTTTCTGAAATTCTTATCCCTAAATTACAACAACTCTATCAAAATATATTTAAAAATGGAACACTCCCCCCCCCTCCACGCAGGAGGCACAAATAATAGTTTTGCCCAAACCAGGGAAGGAGCCCCGCTTTCCCGAGTCCTACCGTCCCATATCTCTACTTCAAGTAGATGTCAAACTACTGGCTAAAATTCTTGCTGCTCGCCTTAACAAAGTTATACTATCATTAATACACCCTGATCAAACTGGCTTCATGCCCGGGAAAAACACGGCCATGAATATTAGGAGGCTATTTGTAAATCTTCAAGCATGTCATGATAACCATGGTACTAGAGTAATAGTGGCCTTGGATACCGCAAAGGCCTTTGACTCGGTGGAATGGCCATTTTTATGGGAATGTTTACAAGAATTTGGATTTGGGCCAAACTTTACTAAGTGGGTGCAAATATTATATCAATCACCAAAAGCACGAGTCTTCGTAAATGGCTGGCTATCTGGGCAATTACCCCTTGAAAGAGGCACGCGCCAGGGGTGTCCTCTCTCCCCACTACTGTATGCCTTGGCGGCTGAACCATTGGCTATAGCCATAAGAGCAGCAACAGACATAGTTGGGTTACGAGTAGGTAACTTCACAGAAAAAATAGGTTTATACGCGGACGACACTATATTGTATCTAGCTGATCAGGGCCAGTCACTCCAGGCAGCACTGGAGATTTTTGATAGAATGGGGAAATTCTCAGGGTTACGCATAAACTGGGATAAATCCCAGATACTTCCCATAGACCATTTCCCTCCCGCCCACACACACCCGGACTTACCATTAGACTTTACCATTGGTAAATATCATGAAATACCTTGGGGTGCTAGTTACAAGAGACCTGAAGGACTATGTTATTAACAATATAGAACCGCTGTTTGCTATGCTAAAAGCCAAAACACAAGCCTGGTCCAAACTGCCCCTAGGGGTAATGGGAAGAATAAATAGCATAAAAATGATTATTTTACCCAAGATCCTATATATGGTTTGGCACGCTCCCTTATACATCCCCCTTGGGATCTTCAAAAAAATGGAATCTATACTGAATACATTTGTTTGGGGACATCAACGATATAAATTGGCCTGGCATATTCTTAAAAATCCCTCCAATTTGGGAGGAACTTCACTTCCAGATCTGCAGGAATACTATATAGCGGCACAGTTATCCCATATGTACCATTACCATAAGAGCGAAATGCAACAATATAACATGTTAGTGTTTAGCAGTCCTGGTAGCACTCTAACTTCTCTTCAGGCTATATTTCGGGGAGGACAAATTAGTAAAAGAGTTCCACACTACAACGATGGGGTGCTTTTACACCATCAAAAAATATGGGAAATAGCTTTAAAGAAGCTTAAAATGGGACATATACACTCCCACACTCCCTTGTGGTTTAATAATCATCTGGCAGAACTCAAACAAATACCAGACCCTGCTATATGGGCTAATTATGGGATAATTTACCTCCATCACGTAATAACTAACTCTCGACTTAAAACATTTCAATCTCTCAAAGAAGAATACGCTATTCCCCACCAATTAATGTTTAGGTATTTACAGCTCCGCCATGCCCTGCGCTCTCAATTTAGGGAACTCAGTTGTACTCTGGAATGTCCCCAAATTCTGGATATAATAATGGGTTCAGAATCACAAAACAACCTGTACTATTCCATTAGACTACCTAGAATAACGTCAGTAGTACAAAAGGCCAAATTAAGATGGGAAAGAGATATGGGAGCTATTAGCGACTCCGACTGGGATGAAATACTAGAAAATGTTAAAACAACGTCACCCAAACTTTCCGATAGATTAACACAGCTATATATAGTTCATCAAGCCTACCTGACACCCATTAAATTGGCCAAGTTCCGACCTACATATAGGTCATCATGTCCTCTCTGTGCTGAAGAGTCAGGCCAATTTTATCACTTGGTCTGGGAATGCCCTATCCTCCAGGCATACTGGACCCAAGTGATTAAGTTCCTGCATGATCAAATGGGATCCCCAGTGGTACTAGACCCAAAATTATGTATTCTGGGCCTCTTTCCAGATACAGATATTGACAAATTTCAAGCCAAATTTATCTCAGAAGTTCTCTTTATGGCCAGAAAAGTAATAGCTAAAACGTGGTTGCAAAGTACGACTCCCACCTTATCAAGCTGGAAAAGGGATGTCAATAACTCTCTCCCATACAAACAACTGATATATAAGCACAGAGGATGTATTCAAAAGTACTCAAGGATATGGGATAGGTGGTTGGGGGATGGGGAGACATGTGTATAGAGCTATGAGGTTAATGTCAACAGTGTCTGGTTTCCCATTTTGCATATGTATGATATGTGGATGCAGAACTAGTAGAGATGTGGGCTGAGAAGAAAAAGCAATAAGAACAAAAATGATAACCTTAATGATAGATTTATTTAATAAGTTAGCAAGCCAGAACTATAGTATACAACTGTTTGCAAATGTACTGTCTGTAATTGTACTTTAAGCATATGTACATGTCACATACTTGTAATTCATTGTCTGTCTTTACTTAATAAAGTTTGATTTCCCAATTAAAAAAAAAAAACTGTTAAGATGTGGATAGTGTCCTTAAGGTAGGTGGATAGACTTTCAACGTGGGGAGGTAGATAATCGTCTATCAAAGAACTGGCTTGTTGGGTGTGGCACCCTACCCCTGAAATGATGGGTCTACCTGGAGGCTGAGAGAGCGATTTGTGTGTTTTTGGAAGGGCGTAAAACGTAGGGGTGATAGGGTGTTGTACCTTTAAGTAATCACGTGTGTTCTTTGAAATGAGGTTTTTTGAGCAGGCTGTATCTATGATTCTGAAGAACTCCCATTGGTACTTGTGGATCTTCGTGGGCAAGATCCGACTCTACCAAGAGCAGTTCTCCAGAATCCTAAAACACATAGCCATATATCCTTCTGTGGTTTGGATGACAAGGTTTCCTCCTTTATCGGATGATTTAATTACTATGTCATCTCTTTTTTTTAATTCATTCAAAACTGCTTTGGTTGTGAGTTAGATTGGATCGTATTAATTTTGCAAATATCTTGAGTAGTGCGATCGACAAAAAGTTTGAGATTTGGGTTTGAAAGGGTGGGAAATTTTTGTGACTTTTTCTTGTATTCAAGTGGTACAAATGGTGTGGATTCTATGTCCTCGGTATCTGTCAACACTTGATGCATTATCTTAGGGTCATCCCAGACCCCTCCTTCCCTTTCCAATTGTGTCAGGATCTTTAGCATTTCAAAGTCCATGCGAGACCATTTGGTCTCAGTGTGACATAAAAAGTTCCAACGGGTACCATTTTATTCCCTAGAGCAGGGGTCTCAAACTCAATTTACCTGGGGGCCGCTGGAGGTAGATTCTGGGTAAGGCTGGGCCGCATCAAGTTTTCCACAAAAAATGTGCTTACAAAATATCATTATTCAGATTCAAATGTCTTTATTAACAGTTCTTTAACATTTAACTTTTAGAACATGAATGGACATAAACTGTTTGAACATGGCTTTATCTGCCTACTTCTTGCTGCTAGAGATCTGACAGCGCTTACTCTTGCATAGCCGAGCCACATTTGGCGTAAGTGAGGAAGCAGTTGAGACCCTCAGCACAGCTTGAAGATGAGCATCAGTAATTCTAGACCTGTACTTTGACTTATTGAAGTTCAAGGTAGAGAAGAGCTTTTCGCACAAGTTTGTGCTCCCAAAAAGACACATGGTCTGCTTGAACATTCGGGAAAGCTCAGGGAAGCTGGGGGGCAATTCTCTTAAAAATTGCCCAAGTTTGTCTGCTTTTCCACTCACATCCCTAAACTTGGCTTTGAGTTCAGAGTTACACTGCAGGTCAATGAGCTCTATTTGAAACACTGGAGGGGCATCTTGCACATCAAAGGAGAAGGGGTCTGCAAAAATTTGAAATGTGGCTCTGTGTCTCTTGAAGTCTGCAAATCTATGATCAAATTCCTCCTGTAGCCTCAAAATGACATCCACATACTCCTCATGACTGAATAGTGTGCCTGAATCAATGAGTGACTTGCATGCTGGGAAATGGCAAAGGTTTGTTTGAGAAAGCTGGTCTTTCCACAATATAAGTTTTGTAGAGAACGCTCTCACGCTGTCATAGGCAGCACTGACAAGTTGCCCCTGGCCTTGTAACCTCTTATTCAGTACATTAAGCTCATGTGTGATATCAACCAAAAAAGCTAAGTCCATGAGCCATTTTGGATCACTTAGCAAAGGAACAGAAGCCCCATCTTTCTCCATAAAAGCTTTCACTTCCGCTCTCAACTCAAAAAATCTCTTCAATACGTTTCCCCTGCTGAGCCAACGCACCTCGGTAAAGTAGAGCACATCCCCATATTCTGACTCTATTTCCTCTAAAAAAGCACGAAACATTCTGTGTTTTAAGCCCCTGGATCTGATTTGGTTGATGCATTTCACAACGAAAGACATCACGTTGTCAAACTTCAGGCATTTGCTGCAAAGGGCCTGCTGGTGAATAATGCAGTGCAGAGCAATGACCTCCTCTAAACCTTCCTCTTTCTTTTTTTTATTAACAAGTGCCACCAGTCCTTTTTTCCTCCCGATCATTGATGGCGCTCCATCAGTTGTTATTCCGACAAACTTCCTCCAAGGCAAACCAGCATTCTGAAAAGCATCACACAGCTGGTGAAATATCTCTTGGGCGGTGGTCTGGCCATGCATTGGAACTAGTGAGAGCAACTCCTCTGTGACTTCAAAATTGTCATCAACACCCCGGACATAGATTGCAAGCTGGGCAGTGTCGGTGATGTCTGTGGTCTCATCAAGAGCGACTGAGTATACACTGAAACATTTTATTTTCTCACACAGTTGATCATAAATGTCACTTGAAAGGTCAGAAATGCGCTCTGCCACGGTGTTGGAAGAAAGGCTGATGTTGCTAAACTGACCTTTCTTTTCTGGAGAGATAATACTTGCAGCCTGTAACATGCACTTTTTTATAAATTCCCCTTCTTTAAATGACTTTCCTGCTTTAGCAATCATCATACTAACTACGTAGCTGGCTTCGACTGCTGCATCATTCTCTTTGGTTGCTTTCTTAAAGAAATCTTGTTGCCTCAGCAGACATGTCTTAAGTTTAGCAACCTGGTTGGCTCTCTCATCTTCCTGGTACTTTGCATACTCCTCAGCATGTCTAGTTGTGTAATGACGCTTCAAATTGTATTCTTTGGGCACTGCAACTTTCTCTGTGCAAATAAGACAAGTTGGGATGCCCTTGTGCTCAATAAAGAAATATTGCTTTTCCCACTTTTCCTGAAATTGTCTGTGCTCATCATCAACCTTTCTCTTCACTGCAGGCTTTGAGCAAGACATATTTGGGGCTGCGTACCAAAAACTTAGGCCTATGGTGCCTTGAGATACCCACTTCAGCACAAGGTGCTCTGGATGAGCGGAAATAGAGTTTCCCAGTCCCCCTAGCTGCCTAGCATGACCTTCGGCAACATTAAAGAGGACCTGATTTTTACTCACAGGAGTAGCCAAATACCTTTAGGGTGGGCACGCACCTGTCTGGTTTATAAAAATAGCACTCCTCCACTCTGCTGTGCCCTCCTGTATATTTCTTGCCCTGTATGCTAATACTGAGCATCAAGGAGGAAGAGACGCCGGGGTTTCTCAATGGGCGTCTCCTTCTCCATGTGCCTCAATCCAATCACAGTGAGAGTCACAGCCAGGAAGAAAAAAACTCCTTGTCTGTGACACTCTTTGATGTGATTGGATCACAACACAGCCAGGGAGAAGGAGACGCCCATTGAGAAACCCCTGCGTCTCCTCCTCCCATGCAGGGCCTCCAATGGCAGAACGTCCTGTCGCCTGAACGGGAAAGAGAAGAAAAAAAGTGAGGCGTGGAGAGCGTGACTGACAGGCTGGTACTTGCCTCTCCGTGTCCCTCCCATCGAAGAAGATGAAGTCGCCGCTCTGAACGCACTTGGTGCAGGTCAGCATCCGGCGGTGTTACACAGCGGGCAGCGCTCCACCGCCCACCTGGTGAGACGCCGAGGTACTGTACTTGGCGGTGGAGCGCTGCCCGCTGTGTAACACCGCCGGAGGCTGACCTGCACCAAGTGCGTTCAGAGCGGCGACTTCATCTTCTTCAAGTACCGGAGGGAAGGTGGCTAAGTGCTTTTCCAGGCGGGGGGCCGCAAAATATTGTCCCGCGGGCCGCAGTTGGCCCGCGGGCCGCGAGTTTGAGACCCCTGCCCTAGAGTGTCTGCAAAAAAAAAAATATATATAGTGTTTGGGGGTTCTGAGTAATTATCTAGCAAAAAAAATGATGATTTCTACATGTTAACAGTTTTTGAGAATCGTAGCAAAAAAATTGTGATTCTCATTTTTTCCAGAATTGTGCAGCTCTACTCCGGACAATATTCTTCGATCTTTGCCTTGCGTTTCTCATTCTCCATCACATAGACTAACCCAGATTTTCATCCTTCATAGGGTACGCAGAACCCCTGAATTTTTGTATAATATTGGTTTGCAATCTAACCCAACCTGTGCAACGTATGGCAACACAGGTAGATTGATACATCTCCTGTGGCGATGTCCCAAACAGAGGTGGTTGGTACACTTAATAGCTATTTGATGGTAACCACTTCCTGACAGGCTCACGTACATTTATGGCGGCAGGTTGGCTCCCCTACGCGAATCGCCGTACCTGTATGTTGGCTTGTTTAAGAGCCATAGCAGGCGCGCGCGATATCCACCGGTCACCCGCGTGAGAACCAGCGTGGGGATTTGTGTATGTAAACAAATAAATCCCCATTCTGACAGGAGAGACAGACCGGCTGGCCGTCCTATGACGTCCTGGGCTTTGTGCAGGGATATCTGAATGATGCCCTTCAGCTACAGGCATCATTCAGATATCGACTTTTTCAGCCGGCGATTCCCTACACCATAAGAATAACCATAGCGGCTGGTAAGCCACTTATTCGTTCGTACAGGCGGCGAGAGGGGACGTCCCCTCCTCCCTCTGGTGCTTCTACCGACTCACCAATGCGATCGGTGAGTC
This sequence comes from Lithobates septentrionalis, assembly GCA_037952835.1. NCBI lineage: Eukaryota > Metazoa > Chordata > Amphibia > Anura > Ranidae > Lithobates > Lithobates septentrionalis. The sequence continues at coordinate 146,072 of JBBDGP010000638.1, read as the reverse complement.
GGAGAACGGATCCGCCGGCCCCAGATGTTTACCATAGAGATTTCCAGTGGACCAGATGATCGCCGGAGTCTCTATGATTGTCGGAGGCCAGGCGCGATGTTATGACGTCACGCCCAGCCTTTCAAACAAACGGCACGGCCTCGGCTGGGAAGCTGAGATCGTTTTTGGTTTTTTATTATTTCAAACTTCCTAGCCTAGAGGTGAGATGTGGGGTCTTATTGACCCTATATCTCACTGTAAAGAGGACCGATCATGCTATATACCTATTACAAGGGATGTTTACATTCCTTGTAATAGGAATATGATCAATTTTTTTTTTTAAAGTGGCAAACTAAAAAATGTAAAGTAAAATTAACAATAAAAAAAAATTAAAAAATTTTAAAGTGCCCCTGTCCCCATGTGCTCGCATGCAAACGAACGCATACGTAAGTCCTATGAAATTACATATGTAAGACATATGAAAACAGTGTTTTAACCACACATGTGGGGTGTCGCCGTGCACGTTAGAGCGAGAGAAATATTTCTAGCCCTAGATCTCCTCTGTAACTCAAAATAAGTAACCAGTAAAAAATGTTAGAGCGCCGCATATGGGGATTTTTAAGTACCGAAGTTTGGCGCCATTCCACGAGCGTGTGCAATTTTGAAGCATGACATGTTAGGTATCTGTTTACTCGGCGTAACTTCATCTTTCACATTCTGCAAAAAAATTGGGCTAACTACTGTTTTATTTATTTTTTTAACCGCTTGCCGACCGCCTCACGCAGATATACTGCGGCAGAATGGCACAGGCAGGCAAAATCTGTCCCGGAGCGATCAGAGGTTAGGGGGAGGCCATCCATTCGTGGCCACCCCCTCGCGATCGCTCCCAGCCAATGACAATCTTCCTCTGCTGCTGTATAGTAAACAGCAGCAGAGGAAGTGATGTCATCGGTATTTTTCGTTCCGGCGCTGAGGAGAGAAGACATTTGAGTGAGTGCACCAACACAACACACACAGTTAAACACACCAGGCACACTTTACACCCCCCATCACCCCCCGATCAACCCCCGATCACCCCCCCCCCCTGTCGCAGTTTTTTTTTTTTCTGATTACTGCATTGGTGTCAGTTTGTGACAGTTAGAAGTGGTAGGGCAGTTAGCGTTAGCCCCCTTTACGTCTAGGATACCCCCCTAACCCCCCCTAATAAAGTTTTAACCCCTTGATCACCCCCCGTCGCCAGTGTCCCTAAGCAATCATTTTTCTGATCGCTGTATTAGTGTCACTGGTGACGCTAGTTAGGGAGGTAAATATATAGATTCGCCGTCAGCGTTTTATAGCGTCAGGGACCCCCATATACTACTTAACAGAGGCGTTGCTAGGGGGTGGCTACTGGGGCTATAGCCCCGAATCTAGGGCCCATAGCCCCGAGTCTCTAGGGCAGGGGTCAGCAAGCCCCTGCAGAGTTATCCTGGAAAACCACCTCCCACACGCAAAAGCCAGTCTGATATTCAGCGGCTGTATATGAGAAGCTGTGCGGCTGGTTCCCGCCCACCTCCTTCACGCTGACATTGGCACTATCGATCTGTGCAGTGAGGGAGTCGGATGCCCTGGGGTCAGACAGAGTAGTAGTAAGTGGCAGCGGCAGCGGCAGCGGCAGTCTTTTATCATCTGGGTCATGGCCAGGCTTCTGTATGTTGAGTGTTCATCTGTTGTTTCTGAGCACTGCTTGTAACTAAGTAGCCACGCGACTAGCTGAAGGAGAGACCATGTTGGCTGTGGATGGAGTTTTTTTTAACAGGTTGGTTGTATAAGCAGGGTGTCACTACAGGGGCGGAGGGCTGCTGTGCTTAAAAATCTCGGGAGTCTGGTATTTTCCTGCCCCTGCCTAATGCAGCTCAAAGTGCACACAGGGAGGGGTCCACTCCCCCACTGCTTGCAGAGAGCATAGCGGACTGAGTGCACAAGTGACAGATAAGAGTGTTATCTCTTCCCCCCTCGGCTGAGAGGCATGAGAGCAGAGCACCTGGAGCTGTATGTCGGAGTTCTGGATGCCTTTGCCCTACAGATGGTCACTTTACTCCTAGATATTTTGTCTGTTCCAGGTCACAAAGCTCTGCATCCCTAACAAGTTTCCTGATGAAATGCTCCCCTGGGATAAGGTCAGCAAAGAGACACAGACAGTGCCAGAGCAGAAAGGAATGCTCAGGTCCAGGACAGGGGGAGAGGGTGAGGGGGGATCGGGGTGGTGGCAGCCTGGCATTGAACTACAGTGAACAGTAAAGTTGGGACAGAAGTGACAGCAGTAAAGAGAAGAGAGCTTGAAGGAGCAGGCTCTGCTGTATTCCCCCTCCTCCATCTCCCCCCTCTAGTCAGAACAGTGCTGTATTATACATTACTGCCCACTCTGTACTCTGCCCTCCCCACTTGCCCTGCACTGTGCCCCCCGCCTGCTCTGCACCCACCTGCCCAGCCTGTACTGTACCCTGAAGCCTTCACTGCACTGTACCCTCCTGCTTTCCCCGTACTGTACCCTCCTGCCCGCCCCGCACTGTACCCTCCTGCCTTCCCCTGCACCTTCCTGCCCACCCTGTACTGTAACCTCCTGCCTTCCTTGCACTGTACCCTTCTCCCCGCCCTGCACTGTACCCTCCTGCCCGCCCTGCACTGTACCGTCCTGCCCGCCCTGCACTGTACCCTCCTGCCTGCCCTGCACCTTCCTGCCCACCCTGTACTGTAACCTCCTGCCTTCCTTGCACTGTACCCTTCTCCCCGCCCTGCACTGTACCTTCCTGCCCGCCCTGCACTGTACCGTCCTGCCCGCCCTGCACTGTACCCTCCTGCCTGCCCTGCACCTTCCTGCCCACCCTGTACTGTACCCTCCTGCCCGCCCTGCACATACCCTCCTGCCCACCCTGCACTGTACCCTCCTGCCCGCCCTGCACTGTACCCTCCTGCCTGCCCTGCACCTTCCTGCCCACCCTGTACTGTACCCTCCTGCCCACCCTGCACTGTACCCTCCTGCCCGCCCTGCACTGTACCCTCCTGCCTTCCCTGCACCTTCCTGCCCACCTTGTACTGTACCCTCCTGCCCGCCCTGCACATACCCTCCTGCCCGCCCTGCACTGTACCCTCCTGCCTGCCCTGCACCTTCCTGCCCACCCTGTACTGTACCCTCCTGCCCGCCTTGCACCCTCCTGCCTTCTCTGCACTGTTCCCCTCCTGCCCGCCCTGCACTGTGCTCTCCTGCCCACCCTGCACTGTACCCTGCTACCCACCCTGTACTGTACCCTCCTGCCCACCCTATACTGTCCCCACCTGCTCACAATGTACTGGCTTTGTGAGAAATGCTTTATATCTGGCTTTGTGAGAAATGCTTTATATCTGGCTTTGTGAGAAATGCTTTATATCTGGCTTTCTGAGAAATGCTTTATATCTGGCTTTGTGAGCAATGCTTTATATCTGGCTTTGTGAGCAATGCTTTATAATTGGCTTTGTGTGCAATGCTTTATAATTGGCTTTGTGAGTACTGCAAAGCCAGTTTTATAAAGCATTTTTTTTTACAAAGCCAGTTACAAAGTATTTATCACTAAGCCAGATATAATGCATTTCCTACAAAGTCAGTTATAAAAGAGTACTGCTTTATATCTGGCTTTGTGAGCAATGCTTTATAACTGGCTGCGCTATACACTGTAAAAAAAATTCCAAAACTGTGTATAAACAATAGAAGAAAAAGAATCAACAAATAATACTGGGCAATAAATTTTAATGCAAATATTAATAAAGTGAATAGTGCTTAAAGTGCATATACTGTATTTAAACATATGTTTACTTATTCAAGTGCATCAACAATAGTAATTCATCAATGAAGTCCATTCAAGATATGCAGCAAGTCAAATGCTTGTGATGGTGCTCCAATATTTTTAATGCGACAGCACATGTGTGCTTCCCGCCGCATGCAGATATGTAACAATATTATATATATATATATATATATATATATATATATATATATATATATATATATATATATATATGTATATATGTATGCCCACCCAAGCGTATGACTTTCTTTACTTCGCTGCTATGGGCTCTAGCCCCAGATCTTTTGTAGACCTAGCAACGCCCCTGCTACTTAATAAAGATTTTAACCCCTTGATTGCCCCCTAGTTAACCCTTTCACCAGTGATCACCGTATAACTGTTACGGGTGACGCTGGTTAGTTAGTTTATTTTTTATAGTGTCATGGCACCCGCTGTTTATTACCGAAAAAAGGTTTAGCCCCCTGATCACCCGGCGAGTGATACAAGTTAGGTTTTAGGGTCAGATAGGGTCTGCGTCGCCCCAGGCAGCGTCAGGTTAGCGCCAGTAGCACTAACACCCACGCACGCACCATACACCTCCCTTAGTGGTATAGTATCTGAGCGGATCAATATCTGATCAGATCAGATCTATAGTAGCGTCCCCAGCAGTTTAGGGTTCCCAAAAATGCAGTGTTAGCGGGATAACCCCAGATACCTGTAGCACCTGCGTTTTGCCCCTCCGCCCGGCCCAGCCCAGCCCACCCAAGTGCAGTATCGATCGATCACTGTCACTTACAAAACACTAAACACACATAACTGCAGCATTCGCAGAGTCAGGCCTGATCCCTGCGATCGCTAACAGTTTTTTGGTAGCGTTTTGGTGAACTAGCAAGCACCAGCCCCAGGCAGCGTCAGGTTAGTGCCAGTAGAGCTAACACCCACGCACGCACCATACACCTCCCTTAGTGGTATAGTATCTGAACGGATCAATATCTGATCCGATCAGATTTATACTAGCGTCCCCAGCAGTTTAGGGTTCCCAAAAACGCAGCGTTAGCGGGATTAGCCCAGATACCTGCTAGCACCTGCGTTTTGCCCCTCCGCCCAGCCCAGCCCAGCCCACCCAAGTGCAGTATTGATCGATCACTGTCACTTACAAAACACTAAACGCATAACTGCAGCGTTCGCAGAGTCAGGCCTGATCCCTGCGAATGCTAACAGTTTATTTGGTAGCATTTTGGTGAACTGGCAAGCACCAGCAGCCTAGTACACCCCAGTCGTAGTCAAACCAGCACTGCAGTAACACTTGGTGACGTGGCGAGTCCCATAAGTGCAGTTCAAGCTGGTGAGGTGGCAAGCACAAGTAGTGTCCCGCTGTCACCAAGAAGAAGACAAACACAGGCCCGTCGTGCCCATAATGCCCTTCCTGCTGGCATTCGCCAATCCTAATTGGGAACCCACCACTTCTGCAGCACCCGTACTTCCCCCATTCACATCTCCAACCAAATGCAGTCGGCTGCATGAGAGGCATTTTCTTTATGTCCTCCCGAGTACCCCTACCCAACGAACCCCCCCAAAAAAGATGTTGTGTCTGCAGCAAGCACGGATATAGGCGTGACACCCGCTATTATTGTCCCTCCTGTCCTGACAATCACTGGTCTTTGCATTGGTGAATGTTTTGAACGCTACCATACACTAGTTGAGTTTTAGCGTAGGGTACAGCATTGCACAGACTAGGCACACTTTAACAGTGTCTCCCAAGATGCCATCGCATTTTGAGAGACCCGAACCTGGAACCGGTTACAGTTATAAAAGTTACAGTTACAAAAAAAAGTGTAAAAAAAAAAAAAACACAAAAAAATATATATATATAAAAAAATAAATAGTTGTCGTTTTATTGTTCTCTCTCTCTCTCTATTCTCTCTCTATTGTTCTGCTCTTTTTTACTGTATTCTATTCTGCAATGTTTTATTGTTATTATGTTTTATCATGTTTGTTTTTCAGGTATGCAGTTTTTTATACTTTACTGTTTACTGTGTTTTATTGTTAATCATTTTTTTGTCTTCAGGTATGCCATTCAGCTGCAGCGCGGATTTATTTATCTTGACAGCAACAGCGTTTGCTCCCACGATATATATAGCCGTGACTCCAGCGGAGGTGACATATGCCGAAGCATGGGGGCAGCAGGGGCGGAGGAGCGATTTGCTCCTAACTTTTGGGGCGGATGCCCCCATGCTTCGGCATATATAAATGGTGCATGTATGCCCATCATTAGAAGTGGTTGGATGAAGGGAGGTATTCTAATGGTGGGCATACCCACCGATCAATCTCTTTTTTCTTTATCGTACATCACGGGACACAGAGCACCATAATAATGACTATGTGGGTTATACGCTTACCTTTAGGTGATTGGACACTGGCAACCAATCTCTTTTTTTCGTTCAGCCCACAGGCTTCATGAAAAAAAAAGATTACAATATATGCCCAACAAGGACCAGCAACGTACTGGTATGTGGCTGGACTTTGAGTGGTTATACCAGAATGATGCCTGCAGGTTTAGGTATCATCTTGGTATCATTCTTTTCAGCCAGCGGTTGGCTTTCATGTAAAAGCAATCCTAGCGGCTAATTAGCCTCTAGACTGCTTTTACAAGCAGTGGGAGGGAATGCCCCCCCCCCCCACCGTCTTCCATGTTTTTCTCTGGCTCTCCTGTCCCAACAGGGAACCTGAGAATGCAGCCGGTGATTCAGCCAGCTGATCAGAGATGAGAGTGGCTCCAAACATCTCTATGGCCTAAGAAACCTGAAGCTATGAGCATTTCATGACTTAGATTTTGCCGGATGTAAACAGCGCCATTGGGAAAGCATTTTATCACACCGATCTTGGTGTGGTCAGATGCTTTGAGGGCAGAGGAGAGATTTAGGGTCTAATAGACCCCAATTTTTTCAAAAAAAAAGTACCTGTCACCACCTATTCCTATCATAGGGGATATTTACATTCCCTGAGATAACAATAAAAATGATTTAACAAAAAAATGAAAGGAACAGTTTAAAAATAAGATAAAAAAGCAAAAAAATAATAAAGAAACAAACAAAAAAAAGCTCCCCTTTCCCCCCCCGCTATCGCGCAAGGGCGAACGCAAGCGTCGGTCTGGCGTCAAATGTAAACAGCAATTGCACCATGCATGTGAGGTATCACCGCGAAGGTCAGATCGAGGGCAGTAATTTTAGCAGTAGACCTCCTCTGTAAATCTAAAGTGGTAACCTGTAAAGGCTTTTAAAGACCTTTAAAAATGCATTTAGTTTGTCGCCACTGCACGTTTGTGCGCAATTTTAAAGCATGTCATGTTTGGTATCCATGTACTCGGCCTAAGATCATCTTTTTTATTTCATCAAACATTTGGGCAATATAGTGTGTTTTAGTGCATTAAAATTTTAAAAAGTGTGTTTTTTCCCAAAAAAATGCGTTTGAAAAATCACTGCGCAAATACTGTGTGAAAAAAAAAAATGAAACACCCACCATTTTAATCTGTAGAGCATTTGCTTTAAAAAAATATATAATGTTTGGGGGTTCAAAGTAATTTTCTTGCAAAAAAAAATTATTTTTTCATGTAAACAAAAAGTGTCAGAAAGGGCTTTGTCTTCAAGTGGTTAGAAGATTGGGTGATGTGTGACATAATCTTCTAAATGTTGTGCATAAAATGCCAGGAAAGTTCAAACCCCCCCCAAATTACCCCATTTTGGAAAGTAGACACCCCAAGCTATTTGCTGAGAGGCATGTCGAGTCCATGGAATATTTTATATTGTGACACAAGTTGCGGGAAAAAGACAATTTTTTTTTTTTTTTTTGCACAAAGTTGTCACTAAATGATATATTGCTATTGCTCAAACATGCCATGGGAATATGTAAAATTACACCCCAAAATACATTCTGTTGCTTCTCCTGAGTACGGGGATACCACATGTGTGAGACTTTTTGGAAGCCTAGCCGCGTACGCGACCCTGAAAACCAAGCACCGCCTTCAGGCTTTCTAAGGGCGTAAATTTTTTATTTCACTCTTCACTGCCTATCACAGTTTCGGAGGCCATGGAATGCCCAGGTGGCACAAACCAAGCCCCCCCCCCCAATGACCCTATTTTGGAAAGTAGACACCCCAAGCTATTTGCTGAGAGGTATAGTGAGTATTTTGCAGACCTCACTTTTTGTCACAAAGTTTTGAAAATTGAAAAAAGAAAAAAAAATGTTTTTCTTGTCTTTCTTCATTTTCAAAAACAAATGAGAGCTGCAAAATACTCACCATGCCTCTCAGCAAATAGCTTGGGGTGTCTACTTTCCAAAATGGGGTCATTTGGGGGGGTTTGTGCTATCTTGGCATTTTATGGTCTTCGAAACTGTGATAGGTAGTGAGGAGTGAATCAAAAATTTACGCCCTTAGAAATCCTGAAAGCGGTGATTGGTTTTCAGGGCCCCGTACGCGGCTAGGCTCCCAAAAAGTCCCACACATGTGGTATCCCCATACTCAGGAGAAGCAGCTAAATGAATTTTGGGGTGCAATTCCACATATGCCCATGGCCTGTGTGAGCAATATATCATTTAGTGACAACTTTGTGCAAAAAAATAAATAAAAATTGTCACTTTCCCGCAACTTGTGTCAAAATATAAAATATTCCATGGACTCAACATGCCTCTCAGCAAATAGCTTGGGGTGTCTACTTTCCAAAATGGGGTAATTTGGGGGGGGGGGGGGTTGTGCCACCTGGGCATTTTATGGCCTTCAAAACTGTGATAGGTAGTGAGGAGTGAAATCAAAAATTTATGCCCTTAGAAATCCTGAAGGCGGTGATTGGTTTTCGGGGCCCCGTACGCGGCTGGGCTCCCAAAAAGTCCCACACATGTGGTATCCCCATACTCAGGAGAAGCAGCTGAATGTATTTTGGGGTGCAATTCCACATATGCCAATGGCCTGTGTGAGCAATATATCATTTAGTGACAACTTTTTGTATATTTTTTTTTTTTCATCATTATTCAATCACTTGGGACAAAAAAAAATTAATATTCAATGGCCTCAACAAGCCTCTCAGCAATTTCCTTGGGGTGTCTACTTTCCAAAATGGGGTCATTTGGGGGGGTTTGTACTGCCCTGCCATTTTAGCACCTCAAGAAATGAGATAGGCAGTCATAAACTAAAAGCTGTGTAAATTCCAGAAAATGTACCCTAGTTTGTAGACGCTATAACTTTTGCGTAAACCAAAAAATATACGCTTAGTGACATTTTTTTTTACCAAAGACATGTGGCCGAATACATTTTGGCCTAAATGTATGACTAAAATTGAGTTTTTTGGATTTTTTTTTATAACAAAAAGTAGAAAATATCGGCCTTTTTCCGTTTATAGCGCACAAAAATAAAAACCGCAGAGGTGATCAAATACATCAAAAGAAAGCTCTATTTGTGGAAAGAAAAAGGACGCAAATTTCGTTTGGGTACAGCACTGCATGACCGCGCAATTAGCAGTTAAAGCGACGCAGTGCCAAATTGTAAAAAAAGCTCTGGTCAGGAAGGGGGTAAATCCTTCCGGGGCTGAAGTGGTTAAAGCACAAAACTGTTTTTTCCCAAAGAAAAAACGGGTTTGAAAAATTGCTACGCAAATACCGTGCAAGATAAGTTGCAATGACCGCCAATGCATTCTCTAGGGTCTCTGCTAAAAAAAACATATATAATGTTTTTGGGGTTCTATGTAATTTTCTAGCAAAAAAATTATGATTTTTACATGTAGGAGAGAAATGTCAGAATTGGCCTGGTTGGTAAGTGGTTAGGGGGCAAATCCTTCTGGGGCTGAAGTGGTGAATATCTTGGTTGAACCACTCATATTCCTAATGGGTTACCATGATCCCCATATTTATACTCCTCCTGCATCTGTCCACTGCCGCCTCTGCACTGAGAACTGAGCCATCGAACATCGCCGATGGCTTGGTTTTCTCGGCTCCCCGAACAGAGAGCTGCTGCCTGTCAGTCAGCATCTCTCCTGCTCTGCTCCTCCACGCTCATTGGAGCGCTGAGTTGTGGAGGGGCGGGGAGCGGCCGTCTCAGCGGCACACTGAGAGGCTGAGACGGCCATTAGCCCTGGCACCTGGCAGATGTGAAATGTTGTCGGGACTCTCTCTGTGAGTGGTCCGTCTCCCACTGCAACACAAGCAGATCAGCGCCGCAAAGGTCCTAAGCCTATGCACATGTACGCAAGAGGAAGAGTTAAGTGAGTGCACCCATGGAGTGCACAGCGGCACCCCATTCCCTTACTGGGAGAGAGGTAGCAGAGAAACGCTAGTCAGGTGGAGAGGGCATCGGATATGAATGTCCCTCCTAAATAGACATGTGCAATTTGTTTCAGTCTGAATACAAATTCGGATGAACTTTTGGTTATTCGGAGATTTGGAAGTATCTGAATGTATCTGAATCTCCGAACGAAATAGTGATGAATTTAGTTGAGATCCATAAAAATTTGTTTTGTTTATTCGTTTTCTAATGAATTGCAACTTTTCAGAACAATTAGAATTTGGATCGGTCGAAAAAAAGCTCATTCACATAGGGGGGTCTGGATTCCGAAAAACTCCCACTCCCGCAGACCCCGACAACCACAGGCCAGGGTAGTCAGGAAGAGCCCCTTGTCCCCCTGGTATGGTTCAGGAGGGGGGAACTTGCTCACGTCCCCCTCTTTCCTGACCTGCCAGGCTGCATGCTCGGATAAGGGTCTGGTATGGATTTGGGGGGGGGGCACGCTGTTTTTTTTAAATTACATTTTGGTGTGGGGCTCCCCTTAAAATCCATAACAGACCTGAAGGGCCTGGTATGGACTAGGGGGTGGGACCGACTGGGGGGGGGGCCCTATGCCATTTAAAAAAAAAATTATATTGCCGGGCAATCACCAGCTTTCTTTATCTTTATATTCACCTGTCAGTGGGGAAGCCAGCTAACAGTACAGTAGTCTCGGTGGTCCAAACAATACATGTAGCAAAAATAACATAATTATTCTAATATATGGTCAATAATATTGTTATGTCTTTCCCTGGGTTCTATGAGATTAAAAAAAGGGAATACTAAATACTTGTACGATTGGGAAGGGGTATAACTCTGGGGTGTGGCATATTTCCCTTAAATGCTCGACCCTATCAGGTACATGTTTCACTATCCTCCAGCCATCTATCCCATACTCTGGAGTATTTGAGCATCCCCTGTGGGCATATACCAATTTTTTTTAATGAGTTATGTTGATGTCTTTCTTCCAGGTCTGGATCATGGGAGGTACTGTCCGCATCCAGAACCTGGCCACAACTTTACGTGCCAAAAAGAGAGTTTCGTACATAAATATAGCTTGATATTTGTCTACTTCTGCGTCAGGTAGTAGACCTAGCAGGCACAACTTAGGGTCCAGGACTACAGAGGATCCCATATTATCATGGAGGAAGTGAAATACCTGTAGCCAATAAGATTGTATATTGGGGCAGTTTCATATCAGGTGGTAAAATGTGCCTGGGGCAACTGTACATAGGGGACATGATGAGTTGCACGTATGTTGGAACCTGGCCAGTCTCAGTGGTGTCAGGTACGCTCTATGTATAATATATAGATGTGTTAGCCTATCTGATATTTTAGGGGATACTGTCTTGACTCCCTCAAGTATTTCATCCCAGTCCGTGTCGCTAATAGGGCCTACATCTTGTTCCCAAGCGTTTTTAGCTGTTTGAGTGACTGCTATCATCCTCTGGAGTCTAAGAGTGGAATAGAGGTTTGATATAAGTTTAGAGGGATCCTCACCCATAATTATATTTAGGACAGGAGGGGGGTCTACCGTGACCTCGAGGTTCGTGAGCTGAGCTTGTATCGCGTGACGAAGCTGTGGGTATCCTAATAACAGGTGGTTCGGAAGCGAGAATTCTTCTTTAAGAGTTTGAAACGTTTTAGGCCCAGAGGTCAACAGTACTTGGTGTAGGTAGATTATCCCATGTGAGGCCCAGACTGTCGGGTCCAGTATGGAATATAGTTCGGGCATTTGGCTGTTGAGCCATAGTAGAGTGTGGGAGTGTATCTGCCCCATGATTTGTTTTTTTAGGGTGACTTCCCATACCCCTCTGGTGATGTAGTAGCATCCCCGTATTATATTGGGAGAATTTACTATTTGTTTGTTTCCCTCGAAGGATGGCTTGGAGAAGGGTATATGCCGGGTACCCGGGGCTATTGCAGATCAGGGATCTATAGCATTGTGTTTCAGTTGCATTAAAATAATACATATGAGAAAGCTGAGATGCTAAATAGTAGTCCTGTTGGTCTGGGAGAGAGATTTCTCCCATGGATGTGGGATTTTTTAGAATATGCCAAGCTAATTTGTGTCTGCTATGACCCCATAAATAAGAGTTTAGGATGGCTTCCATTTATTTAAACATTTTCAGTGGGATATAGAAGGGGGCATGCCAAATCATTTATAGGATTTTAGGTAGTATTATCATTTTAATTATGTTTATTCGCCCCATCACTCCTAAGGGTAGTCTAGACCATGCTTGAGTTTTGGTTTTAAGCAGCGCAAATAACGGTTCTATATTAAGGGGGATATAGTCCCTGAGATTCCTGATGACCTCCACTCCCAAATATTTGATCTTTGACACTTTGATTAGGGGTAGTGCAGGAACTATAGGGGGTGGAGGGAATATGTCTAAGATGAGGATCTGGGATTTGTCCCAATTTATGCGTAGTCCTGAAAATCTTCCCATCATTTCAATAATTGTTAATGTAGCTTGAAGCGACGGTCCCTGGTCTGCTAGATAGAGTATGGTATCATCTGCATATAGGCCTATTTTTTCCAATGTGGGGCCCCGCCGTAAGCCTAAAATATCAGGGTCTGCCCTAATGGCTATTGCTAGTGGTTCAGCTGCTAGTGCGTATAGGAGGGAGGAAAGAGGGAAGCCCTGACGTGTGCCCCTTCAAGGGGGAATTGATCTGACAGCCATCCATCCACAAATATTCTAGCTTTGGGTGTCTGGTATAGAAGCTGTACCCACTTTATAAAGTGTGGACCGAATCCAAAGCTATAAAGGCATTCCCAGAGATACATCCATTCGACTGAGTCGAAGGCTTTCTAAGGTATCTAAGGCCACCACCACTCTGGTCCCCGAATTGTCATGTTGAGCCTGAATATTCATATATAATCGTCTAATGTTCATAGCAGTGTTTTTCCCTGGCATAAATCCGGTTTGATCCGGGTGAATTAAGGAAAGTATAACTGTATTTAACCAGGAGGCAAGTATTTTGGCAAGTATTTTAAAATCCACTGGTAGTAGGGAGATAGGGCAATATGATTTGCGGTAGTGAGGGTCCTTGACTGGTTTGGGAAGTACTATAATTTGGGCCTCTTGCATAGAGGAGGAAAGCGCATCTAAGTCAAATATAGATTGATACATGGCCTTCAGCTTGGGGATAAGTATATCAGAGTAGGTTGTGTAAAAATTCTAATTGCAGTCCATCCAACCCTGGTGCTTTAGATTTAGCCAGTTGGGATATTGCCTCAGTAATATCATGGGTAGTTATGGGTGCTTCGAGTTTTTTGATGGGTTTAGAGGGGGGGAACTGTATGGTATGTAGATAATTTTGAATGTCCCATAGGGTATGAGTACATTGTGATTTGTACAGGTTACTATAGAATTGTTTAAATTTGGCCACAACTTGGGGGGGATCCGTGACACTCATCCCATCTGATTCAGTTAGGGAAACAATCACAGGTGGCCTATCATCTAGATGAGCTAGGTATGCCAATAGCTTCCTGACGCTCTCACGTTGCTTATCTTTTTCAGTATATAGTTGTGTAACCATACGAGCCTGAAGATTTTTATTTAAGTTTTCATCAGAGGGATGTGTGTTATATGTCATTTCTAACTCCTGTAGTTTACTTGCCGACAGTAGTATTATTATATGTTTAGATGACTGCTTGAGCCTATTTATTCTCATGGAGAGTATCCGACGTGCATGCACTTTAAATCTATTCCATTGTGAATGAAGCATGGATGGGTCCTGAATCTTACCAATTCCCTTGCTATTGAGTCATGGTCTGAAAGAACCCATAGCCAGTAGGGGGTAAAGCCTCCATATTTGTGTAGGGGATGAGACTAGCAAAGATGCTGTCATCCAGCATAGGGAGTGATCTGACAGGGCACTGGGTGCAAAGGCCGAGCCCGTGACTTTGGGTAGCAGAGTTTTAGAGATTACCCGTATATACTCTAGTATAAGTCGAATTTTTCAGCACATTTTTTTGTGCTGAAAGTGCCCCCCTCGACTTATACTCGAGTCAAGCACTTTTCTGCAGCAAAAAATTTCATTTTCCGAACTGACTTTGGGGCCCCATATCTCAGGGCCACTTAGTGCTAGGAACCCCAAAATTGGTATGCAAACCCAGTGGAACTGGTATCATAACATATCTAAAGCTGGGGTTCCTAGCTCCAAGTGGCCCTGAGATACGGGGCCCCAAAACCGGTTCAGAAAATGTCATTCTCTGCTGCAAAAAAGTGCTTGACATTTTCTGAACTGATTTTTGGGGCCCTGTATCTCGGGGCCACTTAGTGCTAGGAGCTTCAGCTTTGGATACCAGTTTGGATACCAGTTCCACTGGGTTTGCACACCAAATTTGGGGTTCTTAGCACTAAGTGGCCCCAAGATACGGGGCCCCAAACTTGGTCAACTGTGTCCATCTGCAGCAATGTCATTTCGGGACCCTTTGAGTTCAGAGACCCCAAATTTTGGCTGCAGCTAGGGGGCATCTAGGAACCCTTAACTACCGAGTTTGAAGTGCAGGGGACCTATGGCTGCAAATGGGCACAGTGAGGCATGCAAATAGGAGCAGTGATGCTGCAAATTGGCATTGTTGACCCTCTTTTCCACGTATGCCCCGTACACACGGTCGGATTTTCCGATGGACAATGTCCGATCGGAGCGTGTTGTCGGAAATTCCGACCGTGTGTGGGCGCCATCGGACATTTTCCATCGGATTTTCCGACACACAAAGTTGGACAGCAGGAGATAAAATTTTCCGACAACAAAATCCGTTGTCGGAAATTCCGATCGTGTGTACACAAATCCGATGGACAAAGTGCCACGCATGCTCAGAATAAATAAAGAGATGAAAGCTATTGGCCACTGCCCCGTTTATAGTCCCGACGTACGTGTTTTACGTCACCGCGTTCAGAATGATCGGATTTTCCGACAACTTTGTGTGACCGTGTGTATGCAAGACAAGTTTGAGCCAACATCCGTCGGAAAAAATCCTAGGATTTTGTTGTCGGAATGTCCGAACAAAGTCCGACCGTGTGTACGGGGCATTACAGTAGCTGTGCATTTCTCACCCTCGTCTTATACTCGGGTCAATAAGTTTTCCCCATTTTTTTTGTGGTAAATTAGGGCCTTGACTTATACTCGGAACGACTTATACTCGAGTATATACGGTAGTATAAAGTCTATTCTAGACATTGTATTATGACTAGTGGAGTGGCACGTATATGCTCTGGTTGTTGGCTTTTGATGCCTCCATATATCTATCAAGGCAAACTTGGTTAATGTGCGACATAGCCGAGTCTGCATTGGCTCTCCAGCTTGGGTCTTTGTCTGCACCGGACGTTCCATTGAGGGGATCATTGTCATATTAAAATCCCCCATCCACACAGCGGGCACCGTCAGGTACTGAGCCATATATGCTAGGCCTTCTGTACCAACATCTGATCTGTATGGGGGAAGGATGTAGCAGGCCAATATTAACAGAGGGGATCCCCCTATCACCGCATATAAAAATAGGTATCTGCCCTGCTGGTCTGACACCATTTAAACCAATTCAAAGGGGGTGGATTTTGCAATAAGTATAGCAACCCCCTGGATAGGTTGGTGTACGTACTATGATATGCCCAGCCTACCCAGGGGTGCTTCAGAGCGGCCTGTAGATGACCAGTAACATGGGTTCCTACCAAAGCCATGATATCTGCTTTCTGTGCTTTTAAGAACGCAAGGGCTGCAGTGCGTTAAATTTTATCTCACACTCCCCGTACATTCCATGTCTCACACTCCCCGTACATTACATGTCATAAACTTAATTGAAGTCATGAGGCTTGTGGGCATATGGTGCATAAATAGACCAGCAGAGCATTATCAAGGTAATATAAAGAGTCCAGTACCAACACATATACATTTGAATAAAACATATTGTACTCATGTGCATATTGTAAAAGTGCATTCCAAGTTAGTAACATTTGAACAATAGTGCATTTCAGCCCAACTCTCCAATCCGGAGATTGAGCATCTACCATCTCTCCCAGCTCCTCACCTCCTCAACTTGGTGGAAGCATATGGTGCCCCATAACCAATTTTTGAACATTCGTCCAGCATTTCAAACTGGCTGGAGGTATACATCTTAAATCAGTCTTTTTAATGAGAACTGTATTAAAGAACAGTATTATTAGTGAGGGGGTGATTTCTCACTGCACAGTGCGTGGTAAGGTTGTGGAAGGAGTCCAATTCTCCCTGAAGCTCCGTCTGTGTGGGTCTCTTGCTGACAGGGAAACGATTTGCTATTGGGTATACCTGTCAAAGCAGTCAATTCCGTGTCAGCAGGAAAGAGAAAAAAAAACCCCTCCATGCGGGGACAGGAACGATCGTGTGCTTAACACAATCCCGGATCAGCAGTATAAGGCACGGGTATGATGTATTAGGGCAGGGGCGTAACTAGAACCTTCAGGGCCCCGGTGCAAGAAACCATAATGGGCCCCCCTTCCACCCGAGCCCCGGCTTCCAATTTTGGGAGGGTGTCCATGGACATCCTCCCAAAACCGTGCTTCCCACATGACCCCTTGGACATGCATCCAGCGCAATCACATCGGCCCTTTACTATGTGATCAGCTGATCAGCTGTGATCAGCTGATCACATGTAAACAGACTGGTTATCCACAGCCCTTTCCTCACACGCTGTGTTTGTGTTAGGAAAGGACTGCCATTAACTGTCAAGAATGTCAGTAAATTGTTTACACTGATAATCAGTGCCCCAATCATCAGTGCCCATCAGTGCCGCCTATCAGTGCCCATCACTTCCACCTGCAAGTGTTACCTATCAGTGCTCATTAATGCTGCCTATTAGTGCCCATCAATTCTGCCTATCAGCACCACCTATCAGTGCTCATTAATGCCACCTAACTGCGTCCATCAGTGCCACCTATCAGTACTCTTCAATTCTGTCCATCAAAGCCCATCAATACTGCCTGAGTTCTGCCTATCAGTGTTCCTCAGTGCCCATCAGTACCACCTATCAGTGCCCATCAATGCCACCTATCAGTGCAGCCTTTCAGTGCACATTAGTGCCTCCTATCAGTGCTGCCTATCAGTGCTCATCAATGTGGCCTATCAGTGTTCATCAGTGCCTCCTATAAGTGCTCATCAGTGCCTCCTATCAGTGCCCATCAGTGCCTCCTATCAGTGCTCATCAGTGCCTCCTATCAGTGCTCATCAGTGCCTCCTATCAGTGCCCATCAGTGCCTCCTATCAGTGCCCATAAATGCCTCCTATCAGTGCCCATCAGTGCCTTTTATCAGTGTCCATCAGTGCCTTCTATCAGTGCCCATCAGTGCTTTCTATCAGTGCTCATCAGTGCCTTCTATCAGTGCTCATCAGTGCCTTCTATCAGTGCCCATCAGTGCCTTCTATCAGTGCTCATCGGTGCCTTCTATCAGTGCTCATCGGTGCCTTCTATCAGTGCTCATCGGTGCCTTCTATCAGTGCTCATCAGTGCCTTCTATCAGTGCCCATCAGTGCCTTCTATCAGTGCTCATCATTGCCCCTCAGTGCCTTCTATCAGTGCTCATCAGTGCCGTCTATCAGTGCTCATCAGTGCCATCTATCAGGGCTCATCAGTGCCTTCTATCAGTGCTCATCAGTGCCGTCTATCAGTGCTCATCAGCGCCGTCTATCAGTGCTCATCAGTGCCTTCTATTAGTGCTCATCAGTGCCTTCTATTAGTGCTCATCAGTGCTCATCAGTGCCTTCTATCAGTGCTCATCAGTGCCGTCTATCAGTGCTCATCAGTGCCGTCTATCAGTGCTCATCAGTGCCTTCTATTAGTGCTCATCAGTGCCCATCAGTGCTCATCAGTGCCTTCTATCAGTGCTCATCAGTGCCCATCAGTGCCTTCTATCAGTGCTCATCAGTGCCCATCAGTGCTCATCAGTGCCTTCTATCAGTGCCCATCAGTGCCTTCTATCAGTGCTCATCAGTGCCCATCAGTGCCTTCTATTAGTGCTCATCAGTGCCTTCTATTAGTGCTCATCAGTCCCTGCTATTTTCTATCAGTGCTGTCTGCCTTCTCAGGACAGCACAGCTCTGAGCGGAGATCGTGTGTCATAGATTAATAGCACAGAGAGACTCCGGGGGCATTAATGTTCTATTTGTCGGTTCTCTCTGGCACAGATGAGAGAGGACACACAGCTGATCTCACAGCTCCCCCTTCTCCCTCTCCCCTCTCCTGTGTGCTCTGCGGGAAATGTGAGCTCTTTAGCTTCACACTTGAGTGCCCGCGGAGCACAGAGAGGGGAGGGGGGAGAAGGGGGAGCAGTGAGATCAGCTGTGTGTCCTCTCTCATCTGTGCCAGAGAGAACCGACAAATAGAACATTAATGCCGCCGGAGTCTCTGTGCTATTAATCTATGACACACGATCTCCGCTCAGAGCCGTGTGTGAAGATCAACCCCGCTGGGCCCCCCCACAGTGGCTGAATGCCGGGCCCAGTCGCAACTGCGACTGTTGCGACCCTGGTAATTCCGCCACTGTATTAGGGTCTCGCTCCCCCTCGCTTAGTGCATAACTTATAGCTTCTATCCCATACAGGGCCCGAAGCAATAGGGGAACAAAATGCAGGGTATATGGAGGGGGGGGGGAGAAAAAGCCACCTGGTAGGTATTCAAAGTAAATGTATTCACAAGGTCTACCTTGCTATTAAGCAGGACGTCCCCGCTGGTCGAGCAATGCCGCAGCCGCATCTGGGTCTACAAAAAACTGTACTCGGCCATCTTCTTCCACTCGGGGAACACCGCTACATGGCCGTTGCCCACCTGAATATCACCTTGTTCCCTGGTTAGTCGCAGCCTTTTGTCTCTGTCCTTAAAATTGAGAAACTTGGCGATAAAAGTTCGGGGAGGTGCTCCTGCTGGTGGGGGTTTCGCCGGTATACGGTGTGCCCGCTTGACCGCCAACATGACAGAGAAGGCTTCTCTGCCATATTTTTTTAATCAGAAGGGTCTCCAGGTAATTGGCTGGGTCATTACCTTCTGTTCTTTCCGGAGCCCTATGAACCGGAGGTTGCAGCGTCTCCATGGTTCTCCATGTCGTCTTGATGTGGGTGCAGTTGTTGTATTTGCCTCTGCAAGTCCTCCGTAGTGTGTCGTAGCGGGTGCAGGATGGCTTCTGCCGTGCCAATGCGGGTTTCTGTCTCTGTGACTCTGTCTAAGTTTAGACAGATCTTGGCTTAGGAGAGAGATATCTATTTTCACAGGGGCAACCCATCAGATGTCTGTAAAGTCCACTGTAGTGTTTAAACATGCAGTGGTGACTAATCATTCAGTAATCCCCCCAGGAACTTACAGACTGGAGCGGCATGTTTAAACACTACAGTGGACTTTACAGACACCTGATGGGTTGATGCACAAGTGCCTGCTGAATTTATTTGAAAGCATATTTTCCAGTCTTTTTGAACTACTTGTCTAATCTCCCAATGAATGTGGACTGTTAAGGGTCAGAGAGGCTTTTCTTGCCTCCTCCTTAATTATCCAGGATTTTTCAAGTTTTGCACCTTTCATCCCCCTCTCCCCCCCCCCCCCTGGTGAATGATATTGTAAGGTACCTGTGATAGGTAGTGTCCTAAGTGGAGCTTGTGTGCTGAGGATTAAGGCGAAAACTTAGTCAGGCAGATCAGGTTGGCAATAAGGATGAGCTCCGGTGTGTTCGCACACTCCACGTGCAGAGCCCGCCAGGAAGTCGGCATGGCGCTGCGCTAATCACAGGCAGTGAGACATTTCCCGATCTCAATAGTCTATGCATGGTCGAAGCCCCCCCATCTTTTTTTCAACAAAGGAAAAACCTGCCCCTACTGGAGAAGAAGAGGGTCGGATAAAACCTCTTTCCAAGTTGTCTTACACATATTCCTCCATGGATTTTTGTTCAGGCAAAGACAGGGGATAGGTCCTTCCTTTGGGAAGAGGTGCTCCAGGAATCAAATTAATTGCGCAGTCAAAAGAACGATGTGGAGGTTAAACCTCTGCCTTTTGCTTGCAAAATACATCTGCAAACCCATGGTATTCACGAGGCAAGGTAGGTAGGATGGTCACAGAAGCCAACAGACAACCAGAAAGTCTTTTGGGTTGAGACAAACAGTTTAGATGACAGAACGACCCCCAAGAGGTTAGTTCTCCATCTTCCCAATCAAAAGAAGGGTTATGTTGTTGTAACTATGGGTAACCAAGGATAACGGGCAGAAGTGGAGAATCAATAAGAGACAAGACAACTTCCTCTTTGTGGAGTACGCCGACCTGAAGGGTGATTGACGTAGTCTCAAATTTTACAATGCCATCTCCCAAGGGTTGTCCATTCAGGGTGGTGATGTTCAGGGGTCTAGACTTTGGAACAAATGGAATGTTATTTTCTTTAGCAAAAGTGTAGTCCAAGAATATGCCAGCAGCTCCAGAATCCACAAAAGCCTCATAGGAGACAGGTTTAGAGGGTAAATGGATAATTGCGGGAATGGTAGTCTTGGTCTTGGAGGATACACCTATAAGGTCTAACCCAGCTCCTCCAACACAGGTTAGACCCTGCCTTTTACTGGACAGGAAGGGCAGACAGATAACAAATGTCCTTTAAGTCCACAGTACAGGCATAGTGTCAGGACCTTGGTAGGAGACCGAGTTGCTGAGAGGGCTCCCCTTGCGGCCGAGTGCAGCACAACCCTGAATATGGTACAGGGATGTGGTGCTCACAGAAGCACGGGTTGCCTGGAAGTAGGAGCCGGTGTTGGTGGCTTGATAGAGAAAGTCCGTAGAGGCAACGTGCTTAGGATCCAAGGAGGGGACCAATGGAAGTCCAATAGGAAAATCAGAAGCCAGGCCAGGGGGTCAAACACAGTAAGCAGTCCGAGAATCAAAGCGACAAGTCCAGGTACAGGAGACAGAGGAATGCGGAGTCCGTTTAGCCAAGCCGGGGTCAGATGCAGGAAGCAGGCAGGGAGAGTCAGAAGCAAGCCGGTTGAATAAGCCAGGAGGTCCAGAGAAGTCGATAACAAGCCGGGTCGGTACACAGGAAGTCAGGATAACAGGAAGCCAGGAAAACAGGAAACACAATCACAGGAACACAGGAAGAGCTGACGATAATCCAGCAATGTGGCACCATCAGTGGGACGTTTAAATAGACAAGGTGTAGTATCACGTCGTACGCACACCGTTCCGTTCGTGCGTTCGTAACATCGCGACGTTGCTACGCACGTGCATACGTCCGAATGTGGTGCCAGACGTCCGCCTAGTAGAAACATTGCACACCCGTGTGCGTTGATGCGCGTTAGCGCGGCCTTGCCTGTGCTGGTTTGCTAGCCTATTTCCCTGACAGTTCCCCCCCCCAAGGGGCAGCCTCCGGATGCCTAAACGTGCCCATTTTTCAGGATACCTACTGCGAAATCTCTGAATTAGCCTAGGAGCGTGTACATAACTTGCGGGCTCCCAAGAGTTTTCTTCTGCAGAATACCCCTTCCATTTGACTAGAAATTGAATTGTCCTACCTCTCCGACGACAGTCAAGGATAGATTCAACTTCAAATTCTGCTTCATCTCCAACCTGGACCGGAGGTGGGGGCACTTCTTCTCTCCCTGGAAAAGGACTAGAAACAACATGTTTAAGGAGTGACACATGAAAAACAGGATGGATCTTGAAAGATTCGGGTAAAGTGAGTTCAAAGGCTACAGGGTTGATTTCGCGTTTGATCTCGAAAGGACCCAGGAACTTGGGTCCCAATTTCCGAGATGGGCATGGTAGCTTGAGATTTATAGATGAGAGCCAGACCTTGTCCCCTATCTTAAAGGTAGGGCTCGCTCTTCTCTTCCTATCGTACTGCTTCTTATATTCTTCTTGGGCCTTCTTCATGGTATCCTGGAGTGTCTGATAATTATTATGGATGAAATCCACTCTGTCCTGAACCGCCGGTACTGAAGATTCCGGAATGACGTTGGGTAGGAATGAGGGGTGGAAGCCGTAATTCGCCCAGAAGGGTGATTGGTTGGTAGAAGTGTGTGTTGAGTTATTATACGCAAATTCTGCACAAGGTAATAGTTGAATCCAGTCATCTTGAGAAAAGGAACAGAAGCACCGCAGATACTGTTCCAGCGTTTGGTTGGTCCTTTCGGTCTGACCGTTACTCTGTGGGTGGTAAGCTGTGGACAAACACATTTCTATAGAAAGTAACTTGCAGAGGTTTCTCCAAAACCTAGAAGTAAATTGTACCCCTCTATCTGATAAGATGTTATTTGGTAATCCGTGTAGTCGAACAATTTCCTTAATAAAGATTTTTGCTGTATCTAAGGCAGAGGGGGTACCTTTCATAGGTAAAAAATGCGCCATTTTGGACAGGCGGTCTACTACCACCAAGATGGTAGTAAATCCTTCTGAGGGGGGTAAATCCACGATAAAGTCCATGGAAATCTTCCTCCATGGTTGTTCTGGGACTGGCAATGGTCTTAACAAGCCCCAAGACCTGGCGTTGGATCCTTTGTTCCGTTGGCAGATGATGCAGGAGCCGACATAGGTTTTACAATCAAGTTTCAAAGTGGGCCACCATAGGGACCGCTGAACTAGCTCAGTTGTTTTTCGAACCCCAAAATGACCAGCTAGCTGATGGTCATGAAAGGTCTTCAATACTTGTAATCTGGCTTGCTGGGGAACGAAAATCTTATCTTGGTGCCATAGGAGTCCCTCTTGGCTTCTTAGGGAAGAGACTTCCGCTTCAGTACACTGACTAGAGGCCTGCTCAATAGAGGATCTTAGGTCAGGTTGGATCAGTAGGAAGTTTTGGGGAGACAAAATTGTACTAGGTGCAATTTCTTCAGGGGTGTCCGGAAACATCCGGGATAAGGCGTCTGCCTTCCCATTCTTCGACCCTGGGCGATAGGTTAAGTGAAAATTAAACCGAGAGAAGAATAGTGCCCATCGAGCCTGTCGGGGTCTTAGGCGTTTGGCCGTACGGAGATATTCTAAGTTCTTGTGGTCCGTAAAAATCAGGATGGGATGAGTGGCACCTTCCAGGAGATACCTCCATTCCTCGAGAGCTGTCTTGATTGCCAAAAGTTCCCGATCCCCCACATCGTAATTCCTCTCAGGAGGGCTCATTTTCCGTGAGGAAAAGGCCACGGGATGCAGCAGTGCTTTGGGACCCTGACGCTGAGATAGAATCGCCCCTGTGGCGACTTCTGAGGCGTCGACTTCCAGGACATAGGGTAGAGCAGGGTCAGGGTGTTGCAGAATTGGGGCAGAAGTGAAGAAGGTCTTAAGCTGATCGAAGGCGGACTGTGCTGCTGCTGACCACTTAAACTTGGTATGTAGGCGGGTTGTCTGAGTAATAGGTGCTACAATGGTGGAGAAATTCTTTATAAACCTTCTGTAGAAGTTGGCGAAGCCAATGAATCTCTGTACACCCTTCTTGTCGGAAGGGGCCGGCCAATCAAGGATGGACTTTACTTTTTGAGGATCCATGGCGATTCCACCTGTGGTGATGATAAGACCCAGGAATTGAATTGAAGTTTTTTCGAAATCGCACTTTTCAGATTTGACGAATAACCCATGGGTTCTGAGGATGCTCAGTACCTTCTTCACGTGTATTCTATGGAGTTCCAGAGTGGCAGAAAAAATAAGAATGTCGTCAAGGTAGACAACAACAAAGTGATCTAAATGTTCCCGGAAGATGTCATTTATGAAATGCTGAAAGGTCGCCGGGGCATTGCACAACCCAAACGGCATGACTAGGTACTCAAAATGTCCAAATCTTGTTCTGAAAGCCGTTTTCCACTCGTCCCCCTCTCGGATGCGGACGAGATTATAGGCACCACGGAGGTCGAGTTTGGTAAAGATGTGTGCTGTGCGGAACCTTTGAAAAAGCTCAGGGATTAGCGGGAGTGGGTAGCGATTCTTAAGGGTAATTTTGTTTAACTCCCTGTAGTCCACACATGGTCTCAGTGTCTTGTCCTTCTTCTCAACGAAGAAGATTCCGGCACCAGCAGGGGAAGAAGAAGGACGGATAAAACCTTTTTCAAGATTCTCATCAATATATTGTCTCAAGGTCTCAAGCTCAGTCTCGGAGAGGGGGAATATACGACCAAAAGGAATAGTAGCTCCTGGTAGTAACTCGATGGGGCAGTCGTAAGGACGGTGTGGCGGTAAGGTGTCTGCTTTCTTTTTATCAAAGACATCAAGAAATTCCAGGTAAGCTGCTGGTACATTAGGATCCGGACTCGGTGTGGATTGTACAGTCAGGCAACTGGAAAAGTCTTGGAATTTGGGGGTCAAACAATGTTGTTGGCAATAGGGAGATGTAAGGAGTACCTCCTTCTTGGACCAGTCAATCTGAGGATTGTGTGCTTGTAGCCATGGGATTCCCAGGATGACCGGGAACATAGGGGAACTTAAGACATCAAATCTGAGAAACTCCTGATGACCAGAATTGGTAGTGGTAAGAATAGGTATGGTTTCCTGGGTGACATGACCCGAGCTTGGCAAGGAGCCGTCAGCCAGATGAACTGTTAGCCTCTGTTCCTTATAGTTTAACGGAATAGCTATATCTTTAGCCAAGGCCAAGTCCAAGAAGCAACTACACGCCCCGGAATCCAGTATTGCTTGGAGGTGGATCTCCCTACCTGCCACTAGCAATGTAACAGGAAGTGAGATATGGGCAGAGGAAGACCTGGATACTTGAAGGTGAGTACGGAGGGTCGATTTTCTTGGTCTTATGGGGCAGTAATCTATGAAATGTCCTGATTCCCCGCAGTAGAAGCAAAGTCTCGCTTGCCGGCGATAAAGTCTCACCCCAGGAGTTAATGCTGGATGGAACATGCCGACTTGTAAGGGAGCTGATGCAGACTGAACTTGGGGCAGGTTCCAAGTGGAGCAAGAGGTCTGGTCACGTTCACCCTGACGTTCCCGTAAACGTCTGTCAAGCTGAATAGTTAACTGGATGAGATCTTCAAGTGTGACCGGACCCGGTAACCTGGCTAACTCATCCTTGAGGCCCTCTGATAACCCCATTCGATATTGGTATTTTAATGCTGCCTCATTCCAACCAGAATCCATGGACCATGTGCGGAACTCCACTGTATAGTCCTCCGCAGGGCGCTGACCCTGACGGAGGGAATGTAGATTTGCTTCGGCAGTGGCTACCCGTAGGGGATCATCATATAACCGAGCCATGACTTCAAAGAACTGATCCATAGTGTTGATGGAGGGGCTGCTTTGTTCCAACAGGCCATGGGCCCAGGTCTGTGACTCACCACGTAATAGGGAGATAGTGAATCCCACCTTGACTGTTTCACTGAAAAAAGTCTGTGGTTGCAAGTCGAAGTATAAGTAGCAAGAGTTTTTGAAAGACCTAAATTTTCTTCGATCGCCACAGAAACATTCTGGCGTTGGAACACGTGGTTCTGGATGGACCATGATCCCAGCAGCTGCCGCTGGAGGTGGACCTTGAACCGAGGAGAAGGATGACTCAGGTAGGTGCTGCAGACGTTCCTCCAACCGGAAGTATTCTTCCTGAAGCTTCTGAATGACTGGGGTAAAGGCCGTGATTTGCTGGAGAATGGCCTTCATCGGGGAGTCACCTCTGTCGGTCTCTGACATGGCTGGATTATACTGTCAGGACCTTGGTAGGAGACCGAGTTGCTGAGAGGGCTCCCCTTGCGGCCGAGTGCAGCACAACCCTGAATATGGTACAGGGATGTGGTGCTCACAGAAGCACGGGTTGCCTGGAAGTAGGAGCCGGTGTTGGTGGCTTGATAGAGAAAGTCCGTAGAGGCAACGTGCTTAGGATCCAAGGAGGGGACCAATGGAAGTCCAATAGGAAAATCAGAAGCCAGGCCAGGGGGTCAAACACAGTAAGCAGTCCGAGAATCAAAGCGACAAGTCCAGGTACAGGAGACAGAGGAATGCGGAGTCCGTTTAGCCAAGCCGGGGTCAGATGCAGGAAGCAGGCAGGGAGAGTCAGAAGCAAGCCGGTTGAATAAGCCAGGAGGTCCAGAGAAGTCGATAACAAGCCGGGTCGGTACACAGGAAGTCAGGATAACAGGAAGCCAGGAAAACAGGAAACACAATCACAGGAACACAGGAAGAGCTGACGATAATCCAGCAATGTGGCACCATCAGTGGGACGTTTAAATAGACAAGGTGTAGTATCACGTCGTACGCACACCGTTCCGTTCGTGCGTTCGTAACATCGCGACGTTGCTACGCACGTGCATACGTCCGAATGTGGTGCCAGACGTCCGCCTAGTAGAAACATTGCACACCCGTGTGCGTTGATGCGCGTTAGCGCGGCCTTGCCTGTGCTGGTTTGCTAGCCTATTTCCCTGACACATAGGCCCAATGCACGCCTCCTTTGTTTTTCCGACTCAGTTAGGTGGAGACGGCTTACTTCCATGGGTTCCACAGGTGCCTGGGGTTCAACTGAGATTGAGGTGGTGCTTGGAAGTTAGGGGCCAAACGGTAAACTGGCCTAGGAAACTTGCGAGTTCTAAATCTCTCTTGGTACCTTTCATGATATCAGACATCCAGACGAACACACAGCTCTATGAATTTCTCAAGGTCTTTTGGGGAATCCTTATAGACTAATTCGATAATTCGACTTGATGCGATCTGTAAGACCTTTTCCGAAGGCTGCATGTATTGCCCTTGAGTTAGTCTCAGCAGCCAGGGTACGGAACTCAATAGCATATTGTGCCACAGACCTGGTACCTTGTTGTATGTCCAAAAGTTAGTACTCAGCTGCAGAAGCTCAATCTGGCTTGCCAAATACAGTCTGGAGAGAAGCCAGAAATTTGTCAGCGTCTTGTAGCACAGGATCATTGCGTTCCAGGTAAGAAGAGACCCAGGCCAGGGCCTTCCCCTTTAACAAGGAAATTACAAAAATCACTTTGGCAGACGAAGTGTTAAAAGTCCCAGGGTTGTTGCAGAAATGCAAATGGCAAACATTTAAAAAGCCTCTGCAGTCCTCAGTATCGCCACCAAATTTTTCAGGCAGGGGAAGTTTGGGTGGTACAGAAGAGGTAGGTTGGATTGGAGCAGGATTCTGGATCATTGCAGAAGTACCAGGCAAGCAAGACTTAAGCATAGTACAAAGTTCATCTAACTTGGCGTCCAGGGAAGAAAGATGCTGTTCATGAGCTCCAATCAATTGTCCCTGACGTGAAATTGCCTTAACAATCTCAGCAGGGTCCACTGCCATTTTGGCCCGTTTGCAATGTAAGGTACCTGTGATAGGTAGTGTCCGAAGTGGAGCTTGTGTGCTGAGGATTCAGGCGAAAACTTAGTCAGGCAGATTAGGTTGGCAACAGAATGGTACACGATCGAAATTCAGAAAGTGGTCAGGCAGGCAAAGAGCATACATGAGCTGGCGGTGAAGTACAAAATCAGCAGGCTAGAGAGTAGTCAGGAATTCAGGCAGAAGTACATATACAGTATTCAGAGGCACAAAGCTGTCACAACACCCAGGGAGATAGTTCACACAAACGGGCACTGTGAGATAGGAAGTGCTGCTATTTATGGGCTGCTTTGATTGTAAATTGTCCACAGTTGGCAGCAGGTGGGGCCAGTGAGTCAAAGGTAATGCATCAAACTGAGAGAACATAGACATAACTACAGAGCTCTTCTGTGGCACAAGTAAGACTGCAGCTGTGGGACCAGGAACATCCCGGTTCGAATACACCCAGGTATCTGACAGATATACCTACAGTATATCTATGTACGTTATCAGCCCTTCCTCCGGCTATTGGTATTATTGAGAGTCCACCTCCTGTTATAAATGGTGATTTACGTCTGATCATCTGGGAGATTTCCATGTGTAGACAACCGGTTATCTATGAGTGAGACCTGTTTTCTTTCAACCAAAACCCTGTGTGTCCCGCAGAAGCAATAGCGAAACGCGTTGACGCACAGGGGCTCATTAGGATCTATTCAGTGTCAATTTTTTGTCAAAATGTATTGTATGATTTTAACTCTTTTCTATATATGACCTGTCTGTTGTAATCTTGTTGTTGATAAAATATTCGTTTTATTATACTTTTGTCCATTGTCTAAAAAGTCAGAACGAGGGCCTCTGCCCCTTTATTCCTCTACTCTTCTGAGTTAAACATTATACGGATGTGGCCTTAGGAGTGTTGTTTCAATCATTTACATTTCTATTTTCACCTTGTCTATTTTCGTGGTGAGTGTACCCTGGAGCGTTGCTATAGCGTCCAGTACCTTAGCGGTATCTGCATTATGTTGCTCCGTAGCTGGGCACGTGTCGGCGCCATCTTTGGCCTGCTGGTCCTTCTCCTGATGGCGATATTTCGCTAACTTATCCGTCACATCGGTGGTCCTTTTAGGTGGAGACATGTTCCCTGCTTGTTCCGGGACCCAATGTACATCGCACAGGTAGGTATGTAGGCAGGTTTGTGTGCAGGATAGCAGATAGGATAAACGGCAAGAGGAGCTCACACTATCCAAGTCCTACTACATTGCTCTCCAGGCCACGCCCCATCTTTTGTTACACTTTGCATTGTTTGTTTGGGCCAAGCTGGCCCAAACAAACTATGTCCGTCACTAACATATGAGGCTGCTGGATGTGCGGTATAAACTGTATGTAGCTAAGGCTACATACAGCATACAATGCTGTTTTCTGGGTTTGACTCAAGACTTCTCATACCCGGAACACAGAATCTATCACAGCAGCGCTCAGCCATTCAGAGAAAGCAATGTATTCTATCAATGAATACAAAGCTTCCTCTGATTGGCTGAGACAGAGAAGTGGGCTAATGATGTCACAATCTCTGACTCAGCCAATCAGTGGAAGCTTTGGATTAATTGATAGAATACATCACTTTCTCTGAATGGCTGAATGCTGCTGTGACAGACTTTACTGTGTTCCAGGTATAGGACTGGAAGTCTCAGCTCAAACCCAAAACACAGTGCGGTATTCTGTATGTAGCCTCAACTACATACAATTTATGCTACACATGCAGTGGCCTCACTTGTTGGTGAGGGACATAGTTAGTTTGGGCCAAGCTGGCCTGAACAAACTATGTAAAATATATCCAAAGATGAGTTCAGCTTTAAAACGATGCCCTCCAGCGACATGCCGCCCATTGAGGGCACAGTGCACATCAGGGACGTGCAGTCAGGGGAGGCAGGTGAGGCAGGTGAGGCTCTGCAGGTGAGGCAGAGCCTCACTTGCCATGAATATATAAAAAAAATTATGGACTTCGAGGGTCATAGCTCGGGGACCAGTGGTAGGGTAGCTGAAGTCCTAACCCACCACTGGTCAACATTTGGGGCTCCTATCATCTATGGTTCCGGAGATACAGGGCTTCTTGCGCAGCCTGTCGGAAGCTACATACAGGGCGGCCAGTTTAAATACAAGCTGGCACACTCTGTTTGCAGCAGACTGAGAGGATGAGCTCACAGTGCCTCTCCTCACTTCTTGTCAGAAGCACTGAGCTCAATGGACAGCTTGGAGTCGTGGACAATGGTAAAGCACCATTGGCCCAAGCTGTCCAATAATAATGCTGCCGCAGAGGCTCTCCTCTCATTGCAGTGTCATAGAAGGGGGCATGTGTCTAAGGCTACTTTCACACTGGAGTGGGAGCTATATTTGAGCTATATAAAGTGGAGCTATATTTAGCGCCGCTTTACCGTCGTTATAGCGGCGCTATTCGGCCGCTAGCGGGGCGGTTTTAACCCCCACTAGCGGCTGAAAAAGGGTTAAAACCACCCGCAAGGGCGCTTTGCAGGCGCTATTTTTAGCACTTTAGTGCCTGCAAAGCACCTCAGTGTGAAAGTAGCCTTAACCACTTAAGGACCGGACCATTATCCTGCTTAAGGACCAGAGGACTTTTTCCAATTTGGCACTACGTCGATTTAACTGCTAATTGCGCGGTCATGCAATGCTGTACCCAAACGTAATTTGCGTCCTTTTCTTCCCACAAATAGAGCTTTCTTTTGATGGTATTTGATCACCTCTGGCGTTTTTATTTTTTGCGCTATAAATGGAAAAAGACCGAAAATTTTGAAAAAAAATGATATTTTCTACTGTTTGTTATAAAAAAAATCCAATAAACTCAATTTTAGTCATACATTTAGGCCAAAATGTATTCAGCCACATGTCTTTGGTAAAAAAAATGTCAATAAGCGTATATTTATTGGTTTGCGCAAAAGTTATAGCGTCTACAAACTAGGGAAAATTTTCTGGAATTTACACAGCTTTTAGTTTATGACTGCCTATGTCATTTCTTGAGGTGCTAAAATGGCAGGGCAGTACAAAACCCCCCCAAATGACCCAATTTTGGAAAGTAGACACCCCAAGGAAATTGCTGAGAGGCATGTTGAACCCATTGAATATTTATTTTTTGTCCCAAGTGATTGAATGGCAAAAAAAAAAATTATATATTTACAAAAAGTTGTCACTAAATGATATATTGCTCACACAGGCCATGGGCCTATGTGGAATTGCACCCCAAAATACATTCAGCTGCTTCTCCTGAGTACGGGGATACCACATGTGTGGGACTTTTTGGGAGCCTAGCCGCGTACGGGGCCCCGAACACCAATCACCGCCTTCAGGATTTCTAAGGGCATAAAGTTTTGATTTCACTCCTCACTATCTATCACAGTTTTGAAGGCCATAAAATGCCCAGATGGCACGAACCCCCCCCCCCCCAAATGACCCCATTTTGGAAAGTAGACACCCCAAGCTATTTGCTGAGAGGCATGTTGAGTCCATGGAATATTTTATATTTTGACACAAGTTGCGGGAAATTAACAAATTTTTTTTTTTTTTACAAAGTTGTCACTAAATGATATATTGCTCACACAGGCCATGGGCATATGTGGAATTGCACCCCAAAATACATTTAGCTGCTTCTCCTGAGTATGGGGATACCACATGTGTGGGACTTTTTGGAAGCCTAGCCGCGTACGGGGCCCCGAAAACCAATCACCGCCTTCAGGATTTCTAAGGGTGTAAATTTTTGATTTCCCTCTTCACTGCCTATCACAGTTTCGGAGGCCATGAAATGCCCAGGTGGCACAAAACCCCCCCAAATGACCCCATTTTGGAAAGTAGACACCCCAAGCTATTTGCTGAGAGGCATGGGGAGTATTTTGCAGCTCTCATTTGTTTTTGAAAATGAAGAAAGACAAGAAAAAACATTTTTTTTTTCTTTTTTCAATTTTCAAAACTTTGTGACAAAAAGTGAGGTCTGCAAAATACTCACTATACCTCTCAGCAAATAGCTTGGGGATGTCTACTTTCCAAAATGGGGTCATTTGTGGGGGTTTTGTGCCACCTGGGCATTCCATGGCCTCCGAAACTGTGATAGGCAGTGAAGAGTGAAATCAAAAATTTACGTCCTTAGAAAGCCTGAAGGAGGTGCTTGGTTTTCGGGGTCCCGTACGCGGCTAGGCTCCCAAAAAGTCTCACACATGTGGTATCCCCGTACTCAGGAGAAGCAACAGAATGTATTTTGGGGTGTAATTTCACATATTCCCATGGCATGTTTGAGCAATATATCATTTAGTGACAACTTTGTGCAAAAAAAAAAAAAAAAATTTGTCTCTTTCCCGCAACTTGTGTCACAATATAAAATATTCCATGGACTCGACATGACTCTCAGCAAATAGCTTGGGGTGTCTACTTTCCAAAATGGGGTCATTTGGGGGGGTTTTGAACTGTCCTGGCATTTTATGCACAACATTTAGAAGCTTATGTCACACATCACCCACTCTTCTAACCACTTGAAGACAAAGCCCTTTCTGACACTTTTTGTTTACATGAAAAAATTATTTTTTTTTGCAAGAAAATTACTTTGAACCCCCAAACATTATATATATTTTTTAAAGCAAATGCCCTACAGATTAAAATGGTGGGTGTTTCATTTTTTTTTCACACAGTATTTGCACAGCGATTTTTCAAACGCATTTTTTGGGGAAAAAACACACTTTTTTTAAATTTTAATGCACTAAAACACACTATATTGCCCAAATGTTTGATGAAATAAAAAAGATGATCTTAGGCCGAGTACATGGATACCAAACAGGACATGCTTTAAAATTGCGCACAAACGTGCAGTGGCAACAAACTAAATACATTTTTAAAAGCCTTTAAAAGCCTTTACAGGTTACCACTTTAGATTTACAGAGGAGGTCTACTGCTAAAATTACTGCACTCGATCTGACGTTCTGACTATACACCTCACATGCATGGTGCAATTGCTGTTTACATTTGACGCCAGACCGACGCTTGCGTTCGCCTTTGCGCGAGAGCAGGGGGGGACAGGGGTGCTTTTTTTTTTTTTTTTTTTTTCTTTTTTTTTTTTTTTCTTTTTTATCTTATTTTTAAACTGTTCCTTTCATTTTTTTTTTTTTTTTTAATGATTTTTATTGTTATATCAGGGAATGTTAATATCCCCTATGATAGCAATAGGTAGTGACAGGTACTCTTTTTTTGAAAAAATTGGGGTCTATTAGACCCTAGATCTCTCCTCTGCCCTCAAAGCATCTGACCACACCAAGATCGGTGTGATAAAATGCTTTCCTAATTTCCCAATGGCGCTTTTTACATCCGGCGAAATCTAAGTCATAAAATGCTCGTAGCTTCCGGTTTCTTAGGCCATAGAGATGTTTGGAGCCACTCTGGTCTCTGATCAGCTCTATGGTCAGCTGGCTGAATCACCGGCTGCATTCTCAGGTTCCATGTTGAGACAGGAGAGCCAGAGAAAAACATGGAAGACGGTGGGGGGGGGGGGCATTCCCTCCCACTGCTTGTAAAAGCAGTCTAGAGGCTAATTAGCCGCTAGGATTGCTTTTACATGAAAGCCGACCGCTGGCTGAAAAGAATGATACCAAGATGATACCTAAACCTGCAGGCATCATTCTGGTATAACCACTCAAAGTCGTGAATGGCGTACCTGAAGACAAAAAAATGGTTAACAATAAAGCACAGTAAACAGTAAAGTATAAAAAATTGCATACCTGAAAAGCAAACATGATAAAACATAATAACAATAAAACATTGCAGAATAGAATACAGTAAAAAAGAGCAGAACAATAGAGAGAGAATAGAGAGAGAGAGAACAATAAAACGACAACTATTATTTTTTATTTTATATTTTTTTTTTGTTTTTTTTTTTTTCTTTTTTTACACTGTTTTTGTAACTGTAACTTTTATAACGGTAACCG
The DNA here is from genome assembly GCA_037952835.1 of Lithobates septentrionalis. Lineage (NCBI taxonomy): Eukaryota > Metazoa > Chordata > Amphibia > Anura > Ranidae > Lithobates > Lithobates septentrionalis. The sequence goes on along the minus strand of JBBDGP010000638.1, from coordinate 112,783 downwards.
GTTTCAGGTTCGGGTCTCTCAAAATGCAATGGCATCTTGGGAGACCCTGTGAAAGTGTGTCCTAGTCTGTGCTGTACCCTACGCTAATACTCAACTAGTGTATGGTAGCGTTCAAAACATTCACCAATGCAAAGACCAGGATTGTCAGGACAGGAGGGACAATAATAGCGGGTGTCACGCCTATATCCGCGCTTGCTGCAGACACAACATCTTTTTTGGGGGGGTTCGTTGGGTAGGGGTACTCGGGAGGACATAAAGAAAATGCCTCTTAATGCAGCCGACTGCATTTGGTTGGGGATGTGAATGGGGGAAGTACGGGCGCTGCAGAAGTGGTGGGTTCCCAATTAGGATTGGCGAATGCAGCAGGAAGGGCATTATGGGCACGACGATCTGTGTTTGTCTTCTTGGTGGCAGCGGGACACTACTTGTGCTTGCCACCTCACCAGCTTGAACTGCACTTATGGGACTCGCCACGTCACCAAGTGTTACTGCAGTGCTGGTTTGACTACGACCGGGGTGTACTAGGCCGCTGGTGCTTGCCAGTTCACCAAAACGCTACCAAAAAAACTGTTAGCGATCGCAGGGATCAGGCCTGACTCTGCGAATGCTGCAGTTATGCGTTTAGTGTTTTGTAAGTGTCAGTGATCGATCGATACTGCACTTGGGTGGGCTGGGCTGGGCCGGGCGGAGGGGCAAAATGCAGGTGCTAGCAGGTATCTGGGCTGATCCCGCTAACACTGCGTTTTTGGGAACCCTAAACTGCTGGGGATGCTAGTATAGATCTGATCGGATCAGATATTGATCCGTTCAGATACTATACCACTAAGGGAGGTGTACGGAGCGTGCGTGGGTGGGTGTTAGCGCTACTGGCGCTAACCTGACGCTGCTTGGGGCTGGTGCTTACCAGTTCACCAAAATGCTACCAAAAAAACTGTTAGCGATCGCAGGGATCAGGCCTGACTCTGCGAACGCTGCAGGTATGCGTTTAGTGTTTTGTAAGTGACAGTGATCGATCGATACTGCACTTGAGTGGGCTGGGCTGGGCTGGGCTGGGCTGGGCTGGGCGGAGGGGGCAAAACGCAGGTGCTAGCAGGTATCTGGGCTAATCCCGCTAACGCTGCGTTTTTGGGAACCCTAAACTGCTGGGGACGCTAGTATAGATCTGATTGGATCAGATATTGATGCGTTCAGATACTATACCACTAAGGGAGGCGTATGCTGCGTGCGTGGGTGTTAGCGGTACTGACGCTAATCTGACGCTGCCTGGGGCGACGCATATCACCGCCAGGCGATCAGGGGGCTAAACCTTTATTAGGTAATAAACGGCGGGTGCCCTGACACTATAAAAAAAAAAAAAACTAACCAGCGTCACCCGTAACGGTTATACGGTGATCAGTGGTGAAAGGGTTAACTAGGGGGCAATCAAGGGGTTAAAACATTTATAAGATAGTATATGGGGGTCCCTGTCGCTATAAAACGCTGACGGAAAACCTAAATATTTACGTCCCTAACTAGCGTCACCAGTGACACTAATACAGCGATCAGAAAAATTATCGCTTAGCGACACTGGCGACAGGGGGTGATCAAGGAGTTAAAACTTTATTAGGGGGGGTTAGGGAGGTACCCTAGACCTACAGGGGGCTAATACTAACTGCCCTACCACAGTAACTGTCACAAACTGACACCATGCAGTAATCAGAAAAAAAAAACTGCTTGGTGTCAGTGTGACGGGGGGGCGGGTGATTAGGGGGTGATCGGGGGGGGAATCGGGGGGTAAAGGGGGGTATTATGTGTGCCTGGCATGTTCTACTGTGATGTGTGTGTGTTGTGCACTTACATTTCAGTCTTCTCTCCTCGGCACCGGAACGGAAACTGCCGAGCCAAGGAGAGATGACATCACATCCTCTGCCTCTGTGTACTACACAGAGGCAGGGGAAGAATCTCATTGGCTGGGAGCGATCGTGAGGGGGGGGGGCCACGATCAGATGGCCTCCCCCTCATCTCTGATCGCTGCAAGACCAAAGGCGACCGCCTCAGGCACCGGGGGGGGTCCGATCGGACCCCCCGCCCGCGGGAAGGCAATCACGTACCAGGTACGTGATTTTGCCTGCCCGTGCCATTCTGCTGACGTATATCAGCATGAGGTGGTCGTCAAGTGGTTAAACATAGGCGTGCGCACAGGGTGTGCTGGGTGTGCCCAGGCACAACCTAATCATCCCATGCACATTAATGTTATCGCTCTGTGTAGCAGCAGTAACAGGGGAAAGATCTCCCTCTTACCGGCTCTGCCATAAGAGAAGTGTTTATGCTCTTCTCTTTTACTGTGGCGGCAGAAAGATCAATGTGACGGGGTCATATATATGTAGACACCCGCACACACATGTGTGTTTGAGCTTAAGGGTGCACACCCTAATGCAATAGGCTGCGCACACCTATGTGGTTAAAGACAAATGCTCCCTTCCAGCCAAGCTCTCTTACCTACAAGGAAAAAAACATGGGTTTATGGGTATAAGATTTACCCACAATCCCATGGTTTTCTCACACAGTTAAAAGGGAGAATGAGAATCTGCTGCTGTTGAAAAGGTACTGTTATAATCAAGCTAAATAATATACTATTATGCTATATGTTATACGATAATAATTTATTATTTACAGTATCTATGTACTGTGAAATTACAACTTTAAACTTCAGTAATTTGTCCGTTAAGCCACCTGCTTGAGTACAGTTTTATAGTAGATTACATTAAAAACATATATAATAATTATTTGTATATTACATACTCATGGTAATTAACCCCTTACCACCCAGGCCAATTCTGACACTTCTCTCCTACATCATCATATTTTTTGGTGGAAAATTACTTAGAATCTACAAACATTATATATATTGTTTTAGCAGACACCCTAGGGCAGGGGTCAGGAACCTTTTTGGCTGAGAGAGCCATGAACGCCACATATTTTAAAATGTAATTCCGTGAGAGCCATACAATATGTTTAAAACTAAATACAAATAAATGTGTGCATTTTATGTAAGACCAACACTTTTAAAGTACAATAAGTCTCTGAATTCTTTTGCATAACGTTGTTATGCTGTTGTGTCCAATGATGAATAAAGTACTTCTTACCATTAATGTGACTTCTGGTGCTGCATGGTTTTGTTGATGGCTTTGTAGTCTGGTTGATACGTGGTGAGGACATCTCCCCACTGTAATATCCACATCTCCCCACTGTAATATCCACATTTCCCCCACTGTAATATCCACATCTCCCCCACTGTAATATCCACATCTCCCCCACTGTAATATCCACATCTCCCCACTGTAATATCCACATCTCCCCCCACTGTAATATCCACATCTCCCCCCACTGTAATATCCACATCTCCCCCACTGTAATATCCACATCTCCTCCATATCTCCCCCACTGTAATATCCACATCTCCCCCACTGTAATATCCACATCTCCCCCACTGTAATATCCACATCTCCCCCACTATAATATCCACATCTCCCCCATATCTCACCCACTGTAATATCCACATCTCCCCACTGTAATATCCGCATCTCCCCCATTGTAATATCCACATGTGCCCCCACTGTAATATCCACATCTCCCCCCACTGTAATATCCACATCTCCCCCACTGTAATATCCACATCTCCCCCATATCTCCCCCCCTGTAATATCCACATCTCCCCACATCTCCCCTACTGTAATATCCACATCTCCCCCCACTGTAATATCCACATCTCCCCCACTGTAATATCCACATCTCCCCCATATCTCACCCACTGTAATATCCACATCTCCCCCCACTGTAATATCCACATCTCCCCCATATCTCACCCACTGTAATATCCACATCTCCCCCACTGTAATATCCACATCTCCCCCATATCTCCCCCACTGTAATATCCACATCTCCCCCACTGTAATATCCACATCTCCCCCACTGTAATATCCACATCTCCCCCACCAAATTATCCACATCTTCCCACATCTTCCCCCACTGTAATATCCACATCTCCCCCCACTGTAATATCCACATCTCCCCCACTGTAATATCCATATCTCCCCCACTGTAATATCCACATCTCCCCACTGTAATATCAACATCTCCTCCACTGTAATATCCACATCTCCCCTCACTGTAATATTCACATCTCCCCCAATGTAATATCCACATCTCCCCCACTGTAATATCCACATCTTCCCACATCTCCCCCACTGTAATATCGACATCTCCCCCCACTGTAATATCCACATCTCCCCCACTGTAATATCCACATCTCCCCACTGTAATATCCACATCTCCCCCACTGTAATATCCACATCTCCCCCCACTGTAATATCCACATCTCCCCCACTGTAATATCCACATCTCCCCCCACTGTAATATCCACATCTCCCCCCACTGTAATATCCACATCTCCCCACTGTAATATCCACATCTCCCCCAATGTAATATCCACATCTCCCCTACGATTGTCTTCTTGCTTACCACTACACAAGCAGGCAGATCCACGAGCAGTTGAGGCAGGTGATGATGACGTCAGCGCGCCGCTCACCTAGGCCGCCGCCGGGTGTACCAAGATGGCTGCCACTCCGGAGCTAGGCCAAAGCCACAGCCTTTCCTATGGGCTCAATCCACGGATCGGCACACCACGCGATCCGCGGATTGAGAGGCGAGAGCCAGATGTGGCCTTTAAAAGAGCCACATCTGGCTCGCGAGCCATAGGTTCCCGACCCCCTGCCCTAGGGAATAAAATGGTGGTCATTGCAACTTTTTATGTTACACAGTATTTGCACAGCAATTTTTCAAAAGCTTTTTTTTTGGAAAGAAACTATTTTATGAATAAAAAAAAAAACACAAAAGTTAGCCCAATTTTTTTGTATAATGTGAAATGATGTTACACCGAGTAAATAGATACTAACATGTCACGCTTTAAAATTGTGCACACTTGTGGAATGGCGCCCAAACTTCAGAAACTCGATAGGCGACGCTTTAAATTTTTTTACAGATTACATGTTTAGACTTACAGAGGAGGTCTAGTGCTAGAATTATTGCTCTCGCTCTAACAATCGCGGCGTATGTAACCTGTGTGTATCTGGCTCTAATACTAGCCAATGCCTTACCAGCCACTGACCTCTCCGCACGTTCCTGGTGCACATGCACCGATGTCACCGGCTGCTACACAAGTAAATATCTCCTAAACGGTGCACGTTTAGGAGATATTCACTGTACCTACAGTCAGAGCCAAGGGATGGGCACTGTGCTATCATGTGTGGGGGGTGCCACAAGGATATTGGGGGGAGGGGATTTGTGTTCGAAGAGGGAATTTGGGGAGTGCAAGCTGTAAGTATTGTTTTAGGAGGGAAAATTTGGGAGGGGGTGCTAAGAGTGGTGATTTAGGGGGATATGTTCTGGGAAGTGGGGTAGACAAGCTGTATACTAGGTGGGGAAATTTTAGTGGTAGAGGATTTGTGCTAGGAGGGGTGAATTTTTTTTTGGGGGGGGGGGCATTTGAGGGATGGGGGGACAGATATGTATGCTGGGAGGGGGGATTTCATCAGAGGAGCGGATTTGTACTTGGAGGAGGGGGAATTTATGTTTAGGGGATAAGCATGCAGATTAGTGCTCAGTGTTTTTTTGAGGGAGATTTTTGCTGACACATAATGCTCATACATCTTAAGGGGGGGCACAGTTTGGTATGTTCACCCTGGGCCATCCCAAGTCTCCTGCAAGGTGTAGGAGTCTCCCGCATCTCGACTGCCGCTCGATATCCCGCCTGCAGGGCCTATTCTGGGCGGGTACCAGTTGTGCTCTGCTGCACTGTTTAATTAGTGGCACCGGTGGCCGGGCGCACCACCAGAACAAGAGACAGCAGCATTGAGAGCAGAGCAGGACGGGTCCATTCCATTTATGTTCGCTTCGACCCCTTGCAGTGCTTCCTGCCTTTGGTTGCTGCTTGGGGAGGGAGCTGGGCCTGCCTGTGCCATGTGAAGTGTTTCAGACTTTCACTCAAAGTCACTAGGCGTGTTCCTGTCTATGTGAATGTCTATGTGACTGGCTCTGTGAATGTGTGACTGGCTGTGTGACTGATTAATTTGATCATCCTCTAGTTGTGTTAAATTGGTGTGTGTGTGTGTGTGTGTGTGTGTGTGGGGGGTTTGAGTTTGCCACCTCCCATGAAATTTTTGCAGGTTGGAATGTCTGGCTCTAGAATAGATGACCTTGTCCCAGCACTGCCTACAGTTAAAGAGGTTGTAAACCTCTAAACTCCCCCCCCCCCCCCAAAAGAAACCTGAAAGACAAAGGCATAATGAGCTAGTATGCATCGCATACTAGCCCATTATGAAATATTTACCTAAGACCCCTTTCACACTGGGGCACTTTTCAGGCTTTTAGCGCTAAAAATAACACCTGCTTTTACACTGGGACGGTGCGTTTGCAGGACGGGAAAAAAGTCCTGCAAGCAGCATCTTTGGGGAGGTGTGGCCGCTCCCAGAATGCCCTACCAATTGAATTGAATAGGCAGCGCTGTTGAAGCGCCTGCAAAGCACTTTGGCAACACAGGCACTATTAACCCTTTCTTTGGCCGCTAGTGGTGGTTGAAAGCGCCCAAATAGCGCAGCTTTAACAGCAGTAAAGCGCTGCTAAAACTAGTGCTTTACCGCTAATGCCCACACCAATGTGAAAGGGGTCTTAGAATGATGCCCTGCAGCGGCGCCCGCACACTGCTGACATCTTTCCCAGAGTTACTTCTGGGTTCGTGGGCTCCAGCGCTGTGATTGGACAGAGCTGCAAAGACGTCACTCCCACGCATGCGCGCGGGTGCCGCCAGTCACAGCATGGGCGCTGAAGAAACGACACGAGCGGGCCATTTCTTCAGTGTGCATGCGGCAGCATATGTAGTAAACATCTCTTAAACGGTGCAAGTTTAGGAGATATTTACAGTACCTTACTATAGGCTTACCTGTAGGTACAATTAAAGAGGAAGAATTTACTTCCTCTTTAATACTTATTACAGGCTTACCTGTATGTACAAAATAAAAAGTGGAGTTTCTACCACTTTAACCACTTAACAACCGGCCCATAGCCGAATGACGGCTGCAGGGCGGTTGCTTAACTCCCCTCTCGCGCGCCCCCCCCCCTCGCGCGCACCCGAGCACATCCGTGACCGCCGGCGCATCACGGATCCCGGTAAATGGCCGCTGATCGTGGCCGTTTACCATGTGATCGCGCCGTCAAATGACGGCGCGATCACATGTAAACAGACCGGCGTCATCTGATGACGCCGGTTCCTCTCCTCCCCTCCTGTGTACCGATCGGTACACTGTGGAGGAGAGGGGGATGGATGGATGGCTGCAGCGCTGGGGGCTGGATGTGTAGTGCATCCATCCATGCTCAGCCATCCCTTCTGCTGTGCAATACTCTGCAAAGCCCCACATTACTCTGCAATACCCCCATAATACTCTGCAAAGCCCCACATTACTCTGCAATACCCCCACAATACTCTGCAAAGCCTCACATTACCCTGGAATACCCCACATTACTCTGCCATACCCCCACAATACTCTGCAATACCCCCACAATACTCTGCAAAGCCCCGCATTACCCTGCCATACCCCGCAATACCCTGCCATAACCCGCCATACCCCGCCATACTCCGCCATACCCCGCCATACTCTGCAATACCCCGCCATACTCCGCCATACCCCGCCATACTCCGCCATACCCCGCCATACTCCGCCATACCCCGCCATACTCCGCCATACCCCGCCATACTCCGCCATACCCCGCCATACTCCGCAATACCCCGCCATACCCCGCAATACCCCGCCATACCCCGCAATACCCCGCCATACTCCGCAATACCCCGCAATACTCAGCCATACCCAGCCATACCCTGCCATGCTCGGCTGTACTCGGCCCCTGTATGTGGCCAGGCTGTGGAAGTCTCACACATGTGGTATCGCCGTACTCAGGAGGAGTAGGATAATCTATTTTGGGGTGTCATGTAATGTGGTAGAAATATTGTGTAAATGGACAACTTTGTGTTAAAAAAAAAAAAAGCGTTTTAACCACTTCCCGCCCGCCGGCCGTCATACAACGTCCTTGACTTTGTGCGGGGATATCTGAATGATGCCTGAAGCTACAGGCATCATTCAGATATCAGCTTTTTCAGCCGGCGATTCCCTACACCATAAGAACGATCATAGCGGCTGTTCCACTGCTTGATCGTTCTTACGGGAGGCGAGAGGGGATGTCCCCCCTCCCGCGCTTCTACCGACTCACAGCTACGATCGAAGCCAGGATCGTTTTTTTTTTTTTTTTTTAATTTCAGGCTTTCCAGCCTAGAGGTGAGATGTGGGGTCTTATTGACCCCATATCTCACTGTAAAGAGGACCTGTCATGCCATATTCCTATTACAAGGATGTTTACATTCCTTGTAATAGGAATAAAAGTGGTCAAATTTTTTTTTTTTTTTTGGAAAAAAGCATCAAACTAAAATAAATAAAGTAAAATGAATAAAAAAAAATAAAAATTTTTTAAAGCGCCCCTGTCCCTGTGTGCTCGCATGCAGAAGCGAACGCATACGTAAGTCCCGCCCACATATGAAAACGGTGTTCAAACCACACATGTGAGGTATTGCTGCGATCGGTAGAGCGAGAGCAATAATTTTGGCCCTAGACCTCCTCTGTAACTCAAAACATGTAACCAGTAAAAAAATTTAAAGCGTCGCCTATGGGGATTTTTGAGTAGCAAAGTTTGGCGCCATTCCACAAGCGCGTGCAATTTTGAAGGGTGACATGTTGGGTATCTATTTACTCGGCGTAACTTCATCTTTCACATTATGCAAAAACATTGGGCTAACTTTACTGTTTTGGTTTTTGTAAAGCACAAAACAGTTTTTTTTCCCAAAAAAACCCGTTAAAAAAATTGCTGCGCAAATACCGTGCGAGATAAAAAGTTGCAAATAGGTATTCTCTAGGGTCTTTGCTAAAAAAACATATATAATGTTTTGGGGTTCTATGTAATTTTCTAGCTAATAAATGATGATTTTTACATGTAGGAGAGAAATGTCAGAATTGGCCTGGGTGCTCCAGAACGCCTGAAGGTGCTCCCCTGCATGTTGGGCCTCTGTATGTGGCCACGCTGTGTAAAAGTCTCACACATGTGGTATCGCCGTACTCAGGAGTAATAGCAGAATGTGTTTTGGGGTGTAATTTGTGGTATGCATATGCGGTCTGTGAGAAATACCCTGCTAATATGACAATTTTGGGGGAAAAAAAAAAAGTAAAAAAAACCTTGATTTTGTAAAGAATTGTGGGAAAAAATGACAACTTCAAAAACTCACCATGCATCTTTCTAAATACCTTGGAATGTCTTCTTTCCAAAAAGGGGTCATTTGGGGGGTATTTGTACTTCTCTGGCATGTTAGGGTCTCAAGAAATTAGATAGGCCGTCAGTACTTCAGGTGTGATCAATTTTCAGATATTCGCACCATAGCTTTTGGACTCTATAACTTTCAAAAAGACCAAATAATATCCACCGATTTGGGTTATTTTTACCAAAGATATGTAGCGGTATAAATTTTGGCCAAAATATATGAAGAAAAATTACTAATTTGCAAAATATTATAACAGAAATGAAGAAAAATGTATTTTTTTTACAGATTTTTCGGTATTTTTCCTTTTACGGCGCAAAAAATAAAAAACCCAGCGGTGATTAAATACCACCAAAAGAAAGCTCTATTTGTGTGTAAAAAAGGACAAAAATTTTATATAGATACAGTGTTGCATGACTGAGTAATTGTCACTCAAAATGTGAGAGCACCAAAAGCTGAAAATTGGTCTGGTTAGGAAGGTTTAAGTGCCCAGTTGTCAAGTGGTTAAATTATCAAGCCACATATGAAGTTTTATTTATTTTAATTCAACAATGAAAAGAAACAACCAGCACACATAGATTTTGTTGCTCATGAAATCACAGTAGTGCTGATTCTCCCTGTGTACACGTCATAAATGCATTTATCAGACTATTCACATTTCTATTTTTAATTTTTTTTTTTTTAATTACATACATATAACCTCCGCTTTTGCCTCCGTTTGCTTTGTTCGTAGTCTATGCTTACTCGGCCTATTGGCTCTAAGCAACCAATCACATCCCGCATTGTTCAGACGTGCACACTTCAACTAAAGCAAGATGGCTGGATCTGTAGACCTAGAGCTGAAAAAGGTGAGACAGAACTTGAAGTCGGGTTCCTGTAGTATTTTTTATTTACTGTAAAAGTCGAGTACTTTCTTGAACTGAAATGTTAGGTGCTGACTACTTTCTTGTACGGCAATTTGAAGGCCCTGTTTGGAGTGTGGACGTCTGCGATCGCCATCTTTGGTTTACCCCTGCCTGCAACTATTGCTATAGCGTAAGAGACTGTAGTCGGATAATCGTGTTCTTTGTTTAAAAAAAGTATAGATCGACGTCCCTTAAGGCTTGCAATATAAAGACAAGTAATAGCTTTGTTGTTTAGTCTGATCTCGGCGCTGGTTGTTTGTTGGTACACGTGAAAAGCCTCATGCATTCTAAAACGTTCTGGTGCTAGTTCTGAAATGCAGTAACGCTTATCAGTTGTTTGAAGCAGACTTTGAATTACTCTACTAATGTCAAAACAGTACAGCATGGCCTCCCTTGGGCTGCTATGTCTAATCCTGCACTTTAGTTATTCCTGGTAAAGTTAAATTCTAGGCACCAAGGTTAAATTTTTACGCATGGAAAGTAGGTTATATGATTTTCAATGGAGTAGTTTACACCAGTGCTTCCAGTTCTAGAAAAAGTGCTACATTTTTCCTGCACTGGACTGTACTGGAACACTGTAAAACGAATCAAGAACGCACCAAAAAACGCATTGGACCACACATATCCTTATTTAACCGGTTCAATACAGGGCAATTTCACCCCCTTCCTTCCCAGGCCAATTTTTAGTTTTCAGCGCTGTCGCACTTTAAACGTCAATTGCGCGGTCGTGCGACGTTGTACCCAAAAAAAATTGACGTCCTTTTTTCCCCACAAATAGAGCTTTCTTTTGGTGGTATTTGATCGCCTCTGCGGTTTTTATTTTTTGCGCTATAAACAAAAGAACAGCGACAATTTTGAAAAAAACACAATATTTTTTACTTTTTGCTCTAATAAATATCCCAATTTTTTTTTTTAAAAAACTAATTTTTTCCTCAGTTTCGGCCGATACGTATTCTTCTACATATTTTTGGTAAAAAAAATTGCAATAAGCGTATATTGATTGGTTTGCGCAAAAGTTATAGTGTCTACAAAATACGGGATAGATTTATGGCGTTTTTAAAAAAAAATATTTATTTATTTTTTTAGCGCCGATCGCGATTTTTTTTTTTCGTGACTGCGACATTATGGCGGACACTTTTGACACATTTTTTGGGACCATTCACATTTATACAGCGATCAATGCTATACAATTGCATTGATTACTGTGTAAATGTGACAGGCAGTGAAGGGGTTAACCACTAGGGGGCGGGGAGGGGTTAATGTTTCCTAGGGAGTGATTACTAACTGAAGGGGGAGGGGACGTACAAAGGGAGGAGACCGATCAGTGTTCCTCCGTTCTGGGAACACAGATCGCTCTCCTCTGAGCTGACAGGCTGTGGATCTGTGTGTTTACACACACAGATCCACATGCCGGTCCGGTTAACCGGCAATCGCGGGTGCCCGGCGGACATCGCGGCCGCCGGGCACACGCACCGGGTCCCGAGGAACGCGGCGGGCGCGCGCGCTCCCGGCGGCGCGCGCCCCCTAGGCGGCCGGGAATCCCAGGGCGTCATATGACGCCCACCCAGGATGGGAGATCCCATCTGTGGACGTCATATGACTATGGGCGGGTATTGAAGTGGTTAAAAGAGAAGTATGGGTTTCCTTTTTTTTTTTTTTTTTTTTTTTTTTTGAGATTCATACTTACCTAGGAGGTCCGATGCTGTGTCTTTCCCTCTGTACTGAGAACTGAGTGATTGAACACCGCCGATCACTCGGTTTTCAGAGCTCCGTGACCAGAGTGCTGCAGACTGACAGTCACAGCTCTCTGCTCTCCTCCCTCCTCGCCCATTGGAGCGCTGAGCTGTGAAGGGGGCGGAGTGGGCCATCTCAGGCTCTCAGTGGCTCGCTGAGACGGGTGTCAGTCCAAGCACCTGGCGGATCCAGACTTTATTGGCATGATGACGCGGTGCTTGGACTGGAATCCGTAACGTCAGCAGAGAGCGGACTTGAAAACGGGTCACAGGAGTGCAAAACGATTTGCCCTCTTGTGATCCATAGGAGAAGCCCAGCCAACTGAGCTTTGTTTGGACTTCTCCTTTAGGCTTAAAGGGATTGTAAAGGTAAAAAAAATTTCACCTTAATGCATTCTATGCATTAAGGTGAAAAAACTACTGACAATACAGCCGCCCCCGGCCCCCCCGTTTTACTTACCTGACCCCTCGAAAATCGGCTGCTCGTTCCCTTCATCCATTCTGCTGCTCAGCCTGGCCGCTGATTGGCTACAGTGGATGGATTGGAAAGCAGCGCAGCCATTGGCTCGCGCTGCTGTCAATCACATCCAATGATGCGGCGTGCTGGGGCGGGGCCGAGTGATACAGCCAGCGGCTATAGCCGCTGGCTGTATCACGGGAGCGCGCCCGCAATAACTAACCACCATGCGAGGGAGCTCGCATTGAGGTGGTTAGTTCTTGCGGGGAGGAGCTGAAACAGCCGCCGAGGGACCCCAGAAAAGCAGGTTCGGAGCCACTCTGTGCAGAACGAGCTGCACAGTGAAGGTAAGTATAACATGTTTGTTATTTTTAAAAAATAAAAAAAATGACCTTTACAACCCCTTTTAATGTATACAGGACGTTTGTGTTTACAACCTCTCCTGAACGATTTAACTTGACAGATAGTAACCCACGTTTAAAATGTCCGTTTAGCCGTGTTTGCGTTTAGAAGCGTTTGCAAAAAAAAATCTTTTTTTTTTTTCTTCAAAATAGCCAAAAATGAAAAATGCCTGTAAACGAAACGCTGCTAGCTCTTAGATGCGTTTAGAAGCGTTTGGCGCTTGAAATGCCTCTAAACTCAGCGTCTGAACTCATTTTTTTGCTTTCCAAAAAAGGCCTCTAAACTCAACTGCCTAAAAACGACATTAAATGAACCTGTGTACATGTACACATAAGATTGGATAAGTTCAGGGGCAGCTGAAAAAAGCACCCAACTGCCTCTGAGACCCCTTTCACACTGGAGCGGTTTTCAGGCGGTATTGCGCTAAAAATACCGCCTGAAAACCGCTCCTAAACAGCCTCCGCTGTTTGTTCAGTGTGAAAGCCCGAGGGCTTTCACACTGAAGCGGTGCGCAGGCAGGGCGGTGAGAAAAGTCCTGCAAACCGCTTTTTTGGAGCGGGGAAGGAGCGGTGTATTCACCGCTCCTTCCCCGCTCCTGCCCATTGAAATCAATGGGACAGCGCGGCTATACCGCGGCAATACCGCGGCTATAGCCGCGCTGTACGAGGGATTTTAACCCTTTTTCGGCCGCCAGCGGGGGGTAAAACCGCACCGCTAGTGGCCGAATACCGCTGCAAGAACGACGGTACAGCAGCGCTAAAAATAGCGCTGTTGTACCGCCGACGCCCCCACCGCCCCAGTGTGAAAGGGGCCTTAAAGTCCTTTTACCAGCAGCAGTGTACATGAGGCCAAAGGAGCAGTTGGGCATTTTTTTACAACTGCTCCTGAACTCTCCTCCTTATCTTATCAAGTACATGTACACAGGGTAGTTTATAGTCCTTTCTAGGCAGTTGAGTTTAGAGGCCTTTTTTTGGAAAGCAAAAAAATTAGTTCAGACGCTGAGTTTAGAGGCATTTCAAGTGATAAACGCGATAACTCGCGTTTAGCCACGTTTTTGTTTACAGACGTTTTTCATTTTTGGCTTTTTTTTGAAGAAATTTTTTTTTCTCAAACGCGGCAAAACGGACGTTTTAAACGTGGGTTACTATCTGTCAAGTTAAATCGTTCAGGAGAGGTTGTAAAATCGTCCCGCGTACGTTAAGTATTAGGCCTAATGTACACTGCTGCTGGTAAACGGACATTCAGAGACAGTTGGCTGCTTTTTTCAGCTGCCCCTGAACTCATCCAATGTTATCTTATGTATACATGTACACAGGTTTGTTTAACCACTTGACAACTGGGCACTTAAACCCCCTTCCTGCCCAGATCAATTTTCAGCTTTCAGGGCTCTCACACTTTGAATGACAAATACTCAGTCATGTAATGCTGTACCCAAATAAATTTTGTCCTTTTTTCACACAAATAGAGCTTTCTTTTGGTTTGATTTGATCACCTCTGGGTTTTTTATTTTTTGCGCTATAAATGAAAAAAAGACCGAAAATTTAAAAAAAAAAAAAAATTTCTTAGTTTCTGTGACAATTTTGCAAATTATTAATTTTTCTTCATAAATTTTGCCCACAATTTATACAGCTTATTTGGTCTTTGTGAAAGTTACAAAGTCTACAAGCTGTGGTGCAAATTATAAAAAGTTGATCACACCTGATGAACTAATTTCTTGACCCTAGACCCTAACAAGCCAGGAAAGTACAAATACTCCCCAAATTATCCATTTTTTTGAAAGTAGATATTGGATGTTCCAAGGTATTTAGTAAGATGCATGGTGAGGTTTTTGATGTTGTTTTTTTTTTTTTTCCCACAATTCTTTGCAAAATTAAGTCCCCCCCCCCCCCCCCCCACAAAATTGTCATTGTAATAGGTTATTTCTCTCACATGGAATGTGTATACCACAAATGACACCCCAAAATACATTCTGCTACTCCTCCTGAGTATTACGATACCACATGTGTGGGACTTTTTCACAGCCTGGCCACATAGAGAGGCCCAACGTGCAGGGAGCACCAACACGTGTTCTAGGAGCATAAATTACCCATCTGACTTGTTGACTACCTATTACACTTTTGAAGGCCCTGGAGCACCAGGACAATGACACGTGGCACTGATGACAGATGGCACTAATATGTGGCACTGATGACACGTGGCACTAATATGTGGCACTGATGACAGATGCCACTAATAGGTGGCACTGGGGACAGATGGCACAGATGGGTGGCACTGGGGACAGATGGCACTGTGTTGTGTTAGTGTACCTGATTTTTCTTTTCACTCCTGCTGCAGCACGGAACTTCTCCCTCCTCACACGCTGTCTCTGTGTGAGGAGGGAGAGCCAGCGATGAGAGATGATCTCATATGTTTACATATGAGATCATCTCTTATTGGACACTCTGATCGAGTGCTAAATGGCCGCTGTAATCGGCCATTTTGCACGATCTGTGATTGGCTGTGTCCAAGGGACAAGGCCAACACAGATTTCGCCCGCGGTGGCGTGCAGGGGGAATGTAAATAGGAGGCTGTCCAGGGACGCCCTCCCGGCAATTGACCGCTGCGCTGTAGCCGTCTTTCGGCTATAGCACAGGCTCGAAGTGGTTAATGACGTTTTTAGGCAGTTGCCTTTAGAGGCTTTTCTTTGAAGGCAAAAAAATAAGTTCAGACGCCGATGTTTCAGACGCTAAACACGGTATCGGCGTTTAGCTGCGTTTTCGTTTACAGGCGTTTTTCATTTTTTGGCTATTTAAAAAAAAAAAAAAAATTTAAACGCGGCAAAACTGATGATTTAAATGTGGGTTACTATCTGTCAAGTTAAATCTTTCAGTAGAGGTTGTAAAAACGTCTCATGTACATAGCCTTAGGGTTAATAAAAAAGAGTGGGGAAAAATCCACTGGACTGCATCAAAAACGGGCATGCAGTAAAGCATCTGGAACGCATCCAGACTGGCCTTGGCATTCAGAAACCACAGCCTGTGATGACCCTTTGCTGCTGTTGCCCAGGATATCTCCTAAACCTGCAGGGTTTAGGAGATATCCCCTGTATCAGCATGTGCTGACATCATCGGCACATGCTCACTGAAGCAATGACGCGTTCGTGCCGTTGCTTCAGCTAATGTGGCATTACCGGCGGCTTATGCACGGAAGTGACTTCATTGCAGCTCCAGCCAATCACAGCGCCGGAGTCCGCGATACCCGGAAGTAACTCCAGGAGCCATGTCGCCGGCCGGAGCTGTGTGCTGGGACCACTGCGGGGGCTTCGATCTAGGGTGAGTATTTAATAATGAGCTAGTATGCTATGCATACTAGCTCATCATGCCTTTGTCTTGCAGGATGTTTTTTTTTTTTTATATATAATATAAGGCTGGGTTCACACATATGCGATGCATGATTCGTGTGCGGGTTCCTGCATCACATGTCTTTCGCTTCGCATGTGTCTCGCAGGCAGTTCATACTGCCCTATGTGAGCTTCTGTGGGTGTCAGTACAAAGTTAATGAACCAGATCGGTTCGCAGTGCAAACTGTGAAATGGTGCACCATTTTGTGTGGTTGAATTTGCATCGCACAGATATCGCATGTGATCTGCACAGCAATGCGGTGCGAATCACATGCAATGTCTGCCATTGCAATAGTGTGAACCCACCCTAATAAAACATTTGAATTTTTATTTTTTGTGTAAAAAGGTTTTTTTTTTTTTTTTTTTTTTTTTTTTTTTTCCCCCAACCATTGTGGTTGATTTACTAAGGCTTCATGCACACTAGTGTTTTTTTTAATCGCTTCGGAAGATTTGGCTGCTGAATGAGCAGGCCATTTTTTGCGATTCGACACTGCGTCGATTTAACTGACAATTGTGCGGTTGTGCGGCGCTGCACCCAAACAAAATTTACGTCCTTTTTTTTCCCATAAATAGAGCTTTCTTTTGGTGGTATTTGATCATCTCTGCGTTTTTTTTTTTTTTTTGCGCTATAAACAAAAAAAGCGACAATTTTGAAAACACACTATTTTGTACCTTTTGCTATAATAAATATCCCCATTTTTTTTTTTTCTTTTAAAAAAGCATGTGGGTTATAGGCCACCTTCAGGTGATGGACACTGGTGCAATCAAAGACAGGAAGTCCCTCCCTATATAACCCCTCCCATACCGGGAGTACCTCAGTTTTTTTCACCAGTGTCTAGTGTGTTAGTCACGGTTAAAGATGTGCTAAGGGAGCTCCGCTGGAAGAATCCTTAAAGGATCACGGGGCTATGCCATACTATCAGATCCATTCAAAGTGCTTTAAAAAGCCAAAGTGACTGGTACCCGGGCCTCGTGGGAGAAGATCGAGGCTTTAGCCTGTAAAACTCCTCTTTGAGGGCTGGACCCTGGGATCTGACACCTTGGTTACATTTATCATACCAATAGAGTGTTCTATCAGGGTGCTATACAGGTCCAAGAGCCTCTATGACTGATTTGCAAGGCCACAACCTGGTCGTCGGTGCATACATTCATTAGATTCTATCAGGCGTGTGTAAGGCGGCAAAAGGATACCGCCTTTGGGCGCAGTGTACTGCAGGCAGCAGTATAGGTCCTCATGTCTGATGGCGGCCTGCTTTTATTTGTGTCTCCCTCGCCTTTAGAAGGCATTGATTTGGGACATCCCACATAGTAATTACTATGGCTGCTATGTGTTCCGTGTTGTAGGATAAAGAAAATAAGATTTCTCCAGTCATCTTCTAGGACGGCACAACTGAGATGACGGGTCTCACCTGACAGGAAACACAATCAACAACAGAGTTTAAAAGGCCCCACCCTTCCCTCTGTCCCTCAGTTATTGATTGTGTTTCCCACAGGATGGCAGTGAAACAGTTTTTTTTTTTTTTTTTTCTTTCTTTCCTGACCAAGGCCTGGGGCTGAGGTCCCCTCCCTGCGTTTCAAACCCAGGACACCCAGTGGTGGATGTGGGGGTCTGACAGGGCCTTGCCTTTCCCAGGGGGGATATGATCCCCAAAAAAGGTGCTCAGGGGGAGGCGCAGGAGCTTGAAAAATCCCCCTGAGAGCTGGAGGCTCTTGGACACAGTGGAGGTGTCCAGAACTTCAGGGACCACATACTCACTTTTTTTTTTCTCCTACCCGACAGCGGTAGATGGGATGGAAAAGCTGTTCTGGATATTCCCATCTGCTTGGGTGGAAGTCGCTGAAGCGCATGGTGCGGACCCCGGCGTCAGGTTAGCTGGCCGGGCTGAGGGATCTCCTGCTTGCCGGGTGTCTGTTCGTTGTCGGCGTCTGCCGACCACTACTGCGCATGTCTGGATGCCGGCACAACGCACGCGCATGACGTCACTCCTGCACTTCCGGGGCAGTTTCTGGCAAGATGCCGGCGAGCATGGATAATAGCGGCAGTCCCTGTTCCCCCTCCCGAATCTTTCCAGAACGATCCCTCCCTAAGGGTCGTCTTGTCCGGAATGGATGGAGAAGGAGGATGGACCAAATATGGCACCTGAGGAGACCACGGGGTGAGTCGACCCAGCTGGTGTGGGGGTGAGGTTAGGGGTGGCCCTATTCCTTCACCTCCGCAGGACATCTTAAAGGGGCATAGGTTAACAGGGATTCATCTGTTTTTTTGCAGAAACTGAATGCCCTGCCCAGGGGACTACCAGTAGGTCTAAGTCCAATGCCACTTCTAAGTCAAAACAGTGTGGGTACTGCAATGAGAAACTTCCGCAGGACCACACCAAGCCTTTTTGCTTCAGGTGCATCTATAAGTTAGCAGGCAAAAAGACGGCACAAGCAATGAAAGAGTGCCGTGCTCTGCAGTCCAAGATGCTAGCAAATCTCCAGTCCTTCAGGTCTACGGTTGAGAAGCAGCAGGTAGAAGCCCCTTCCTGTAGGGAAAGCTCCCCCCTTTCAGGAGGGAACCAAGGCAAGTAATACAGGTTGGTCCCAAGAAACGGCTCCCGGTTGTTCGGATGAGGAGGAGACAGAAGCCTCAGAGCAAAGCTCCCTGGAGGACAGAGAAGACTCGGACCAGGGTAGTCAGGTGGAGGCTAGACCTGGGGGCCATCTCTTCTCAGCCGAAGATATGGAGGGTCTCCTCAAGGCAATCTATGCATCTGAGGATATCCAGATGCTGTCCATCCAGGTTTCGGCTCAGGATAAAGTTTATAGGGGACTGGGCAGACCTCAACCTAAGTCCTTTCCAGTACACTGATCTCTCAAGGATATAATTCTTAGAGAATGGAAGGAACCTGAGCATAAAGTATTAAAACTTAACACCTGGAAGCGTAGATTCCCCTTTAAAAATGAGGAGGAGGAAAAATTCCTTAAAGTACCACGTTTGGACGCCTCTCTAGCTCAGGTATCCAAACATTCGGACCTCTCCTTCGAGGATTCCGGCAACATACGGGACCAGATGGATAGGAGGTCAGAAAACCTGTTACGCAGGGCCTGGGACACTAATGCAGCAGCTATGGGTCCAGCATTGGCCTCCGCCTGTGTTTCCAGAAACACGGATGCATGGGTCAGTAGGTTGACGGACCGTGTATCGCGTGGGACCAAAACCAAGGAGGTGTGGTGTTGGATTCTCTGGAGATTGGTAACGCGGTAGCCTATCTAGCAGACGCTGCGGTGGAACAACTGCCAAGTTGGCAACTCTTCTAAATTCCGCCAGGAGAGCCCTTTGGGTAAAAATGTGGGATGGGGATTTTACCTCTAAGTCACGTCTCTGTGGTATACCCTTTGGGGGCTCACTGCTCTTCGGGCCGGGCCTAGAACAGGTCCTATCCCGATCGACAGAAAAGGGCAAGAAATTCCCGACTAAACCCAAGAGGGATAAAGGGAAGAATTTTTATTTTGAGGACCCTACTTCAAAAGACCGTTTTAAGGGTAAGAAGGAGCCGAGGAGAAAGTGGAGGTTTGGAAAGGGCAAGGAAAAAGGTGGAATCCTTTTTTCCGGCCCGGACCTTCAACAAGGAAGCCAAATTACGCCTAAAGGTTGGTGGGAGGCTCTCGTGGTTTCTCCCCCAATGGGAAAGGATCACGCAGAGCCCTTATATTCTAAAGGTCATAAAGGAGGGTTACAGCTTGGAATTCCTGGCCACCCCCCCTCCAAATTTTATCCTTGCCTATCTCCCCAAAGATCCACAGAAGGCAGTGGGCCTTTTGGAGAGTGTCCGGGAGTTGGCACAACAGGAGGTCATCATCCCTGTTCCCATAGGTCAGATCGGCCAGGGGTTTTATTCCCACGTCTTTGTGGTTCTGAAACCCTCAGGCAAATTCCAGCTGATCATAAACTTACGGAAGCTAAACAGATACTTACGGAAGCTAAACAGATACTTACTATACAAGAAGTTTCATATGGAAATTATCTACACAGTCAAAGACACCTCCAAGGGGGTGTCTTCATGATCACGTTGGACTTAAAAGATGCTTATCTGCATGTCCCCATTGCCCCGAAATGTTAAGTTCCTGCTATTCGCAGTTAGGGCAGGGTGTCCAACACTGGCAGTTCAAGGCACTCCCTTTTAGCCTAGTGGCCAGTCCGAGAGTATTCACAAAAGTTCTCGCCGAGGTGGTGTCTTTTCTACACCTCCAGGGGGTAGCCTTGATCCCATATTTGGATGACATGCTAATCTACAGTCCGGCCCTAGAACAGCTTTAGTCAGACTGAGACAAAGTGCTGTCCACTCTAGAAACCCTAGGTTGGATGGTCAGTTTAGAGAATGCCTCACTGGATCCCTCACAGTCCAAGGTGTACCTAGGTTACCTGGTAGACTCTCAGGCCCAAAGAGTTTGCCTTCCCCAGGAAAAGGTCACAAAGATGCGGAGGGTTATGTCCACTCTCCACAGCCGAGGGGGCCTCTCTGAGGACCATTATGAGAGTGCTGGGCATCATGACATAATGCATTCTAGCGGTACCCTGGGCCCAGTTCCACTCTCGGGGGCTCCAGGGTTTTCTTCTCTCCTGGGACAGTCGAAGGGAATCCCTGGATATAAGAGTATCTCTCCCAAGAGAGGTAAGAGGTTTCCTAGACCGGTGGCTCAGTTTAAGCAACCTGTCGGGCCTCAGCCCAGCTAGATCCATTGAGTGTGACAACGGACGCAAGTGCCTGGGGCTGGGGAGCTCACTTGGGGGACCTCTACGCCTAGGGGCATTGGGATCAGGAGCAAAGCAGGGCCGCCTCCATTTTCAGGGATCTCCTGGCGATCGGAAAGGCGTTTAACCTTTTAAGGACCAGATCCGGGGGAAGGAAGTGCAGATCTTCTCGGACAACGCAGTCCTACCTAAACCACCAGGGAGGAACAAATTCCCACAAGCTAATGAGGCTGACCCAGGAAATTCTGGGGGGAAGCAGAGAAGATAATCTGTATCGGCAGTCCATATAAGAGGGTCCCTCAATATTCAGGAGGACTTCCACAGCAGGCAGCTCATTCATCAGGGAGGGTTGGAGCTGAACAACAAAGTTTTCTCTCTGGTAAGCCAACACTTTGGCAAACCAGAGATAGATTTGTTTGCTTGCAGAAGGCATGGGGCTAAGCTAACCCTTGTCCGAGTCATGCTGGCAGGAGAAGTCAGGTGGAAGATGGAGTGCTGAGGGAACTGTTGGTGGCCCTTGAGGCATACCCCCTAGTCTGGGGGGAGGGGGGGTTGCTCTGCCTCGGGTTGGCCTGGGAGGATTCTGACAACAGAAGCAAGGAGTGTTTCCTTGGAGGCAGCGGGAGCAAGGACAGTGTGAGTATTGCAGCACGGACAGGGGCTTGCAAGAGGAGAGACTACCACACTTATCAGATCTCTCTGGAGGAAGGCGGTGTACTTAAAGTGGATGTAAACCATATATATATATATATATATATATATATATATATATATATATATATATATATATATATATATATATATATATATATATATATATATATATAAAGCCTACTGCATTAATCCCTATCTTGCAAACGTCACCCCCTTCAGCAGTAGGGGCCTTGCAAAACTCTGAAATCGTTGGGTGGGTCTCTTTGCCGAAGCTCGGTGAGCGGAGTCGTGATGTCACAAGACTCCCTGCCCATCTCTGCACTCTCCTATTCCTGAGTTTTGAGCAACATCCAGTCAAAACTCAGGAAAGGCACCACATGACTTCAGCATGCCCAATCATGCTGAGGTGTAAAGCAGCCAATCCTGGGAGAGCTGGAGAAGAAACTAGGGGGGATGTGAAGCTGGAATCGTAACACTCTGCTCTTGTGCTGTTCATGAGATAAATAAATGAGATTTCAGTCACAGCAGTGGGGGACATGGCGACACAAACTTATCTGTGTGGTTTTTTCTTTTTATCTTGCTACAAAAAGACAAGAGGATTGCTCAGAGCTGGATTAACTCTTTGTGGCAAGACTGGGCACAGATGACTTGACATCCTCTACTATACCAGGTAGAAGTCTTAATTAAAATAAAAATTTTCTGGTTTACATCCACTTTTTAAATCTTCTCCAACCTTGCCCTGTGAGATCTCCGGAGCAGTCAGCCAGGTGGCCTGTCATTTCTTTATCGTACATCATAGGACACAGAGCCTCAAGTAATTACTTGGCGGGTTATGGGCCTACCTTCAGGTGTTGACACTGGTATAACCAATACAGGAAGTTGACTCCCCTTCTCCTTCCAGGAGTCCTCAGTTTTTTTTTTTTTTTCCGCCAGTGTCTAAGGTGTTGGTCACGAGTGAAGATGTGCTCTGAGGAGCTCCAGGGAGGGATCTATGCTGGATTTAAAAAAACCTCCACAACCGGATCCATCCTCGCCACTGAGGCCATAGGATGGTACCTGGGCCTCGCATTGAAGAACAAGGTTTTGCCTGTAAGCTTCTCTTTGAGAGCTGGACTCTAGGAACCAGGACTCGTTTTGGTTTGGCCCCAGTCTTTGAAGGTTTAACTACGCTGCCCGCCGTAATGGGTGAAAGTTGGATCAGTCTGTTAAATCAGCAGTATCCTGCAGCAAGGATAAGGTAAGGGGAGAAGCCTAGGAACTGTAAAAAGTCCACCTATGCCTTTTTCTCCAAAAAATACTATGTGTGTGTGTGTGTATGTATGTATATATATATATATATATATATATATATATATATATATATATATATATATATATATATATATATATATATATATATATATATATATATATATATATATATATATATATATATATATATATATATGTATGTGTGTGTGTATGTGTATATAATATATATGTGTATAACTGTATGCCTTTAAAATGTCTCCTCTAGAGGGAGTATATTACACTTGCCTAGTACAATGCTTTTTCAGCAGCTCTGTGTCTGGCTATAGCAGCGGGTGTGGTCCCTGCAGCCAGAGGGGAGTTCTTAATTGAACAGATGGTGTTCCTCTTCTGAGGGATCTAAAGGGGTTACAGCAGTAGTTTATGAACATACAAAACCAGCCATTTGCATTTTTTTTGTATAAAGTCTTTCTTTAAAACTAGGAGCTTAACAAACACTGCTGATAAAAATCCCCCTCTCCTCCTGGAGAGGTGCGGTAACAGCTGACACTTATGTGTAATCAGGTTCTCACCTGAGGCTTAACACAGACGCTCTCAGTTCATATGCTGAAGACCGAAGTCTGTCACACTAAGACACAGCGCTGGGCATGTAAAGGTGTGTAAACAGGCATTTCCAGCACAGGAAATATTATGGTACTCAGCATCAAAGGCTGATCCTTATGGTGACATTGTTTTCTTTTGCTAAAACTATTCAGCAAATACCATAATTTGTTAAAGTGCCTCTGCTGTTGTGTTTGGCACATTTGATTTCCAGTGTACCACAAAGGTACCAAGGATTCCACCCCAGGCGCTGGGAACTCCAGTCATGCCTCCACACTGTCATCCTCTCCGGAGATACCTGACATGGCAAGCCAGGGTGAGTCATTGGAAGCAATTGGTGGTGGTGCAACTGCTTCTCACACTTCAGCCCCTGTGTATGTAACTGACGATGCATACTCCTCTGCCCTGTTGGGCTTAGAAGGAAGATTAGCGGCTTTAATCGCATTCTCCATCCAAGAGGATAGGAAGCATGCTAGATCCCCCTCCCCCACCTCAAACCCCTTTTTCCTATAGAACAGTGGGCACAGGATGAGGTGTTATCCTCAGGTGATCACAGGGAAAAACAAGCCATATTTTCCTCTGTGGAGGAAACAGTTGATGAACCTTATGCAACCTCACAATCTGACAGATTGATGGTACAAACTCTTACAGAGATGGTTCATTCCACTTTTTATACTACTCCTAACAGAGTAAGCTGAAAGTCCAGGTCCCTTCTTTGGTTTAAAAAATAAACAATAAAAACTTTTACAGCGCTTATTTATGCTGAATGGGATCATCTGGATAAGCATTTTTTCCCTCCAAAGAGTTTCTCAGTTCTCTATCATGGAGGAAAAATTCACAAAGGTTGGAAAGTACCAGCAGTAGATGCTGCGATTTCCAGCATCAATAAAGATGCATAATTGCTTAAGCATCTAACAGATAAGGAGTTGGAATTTTTTTGTTAAAATCCTCCTACCAATGGCGGTATGTTTCGCCATAGATGCCATAATAGACCCTATCCACCAGGCGTCTCGCCTAGCGCTTGTGCTAAAACACATGCTTAGGACCCTGTGGTTAAAAAGGTTGATCAGCCGAAGCATCTTGCAAAAAAAGGGTGTCTTGACTAGTTTCCCTTTTTAATTGGGGGAGGTTTGGTGAAATACATCCAAATGATTTCTAGCAGTAAAGCTCTTTTGTCCTGTAGAAGGTATAAATGTCCTTTTATTTAAAGTGAAGCCACAACACAGACATGGGTTCAGATCCACATGTCGGTGTTCACTAGTGAAGGAGCCACTCCTCACAGGTTAACTACTCTGATGGCCAGCGTAGCCATGGGAGGCTTCCTGAAAGATGTGGGACCTCGTCCTCACGTTGGCTCCTTGTGACCTTGGACAGGTCACTTTTTTTTTTTTTTTTTTTTTGAAAAATTCTGTTTATTATTTTATATTAATATCATACAACATTGGACCTGTCTAAAGGACAATGCCCATGAAGGTCAACATGACCTTTATATGTCTATCTAAGAAAGACCTACTAACTAACATTCGTTCCCCCCCCACCCCTTGAACCACAGCTCGACATGATATCATAAACCAGGGCTTGACAAATTTGCTTGGAATCTAGGAGCCAGCTAAAAAAGTTAGGAGCCAGGTTTTTTTTTTTTTTTTTTTTTAAACGACCGACAGCTTTATTTTCAATATAAAAATTAACCAATCTTAAATTTACACAGAGACGACTAGAACAAATGTGACTGCTTTTATTTCCTGCCATGCAGGGACACAAGACCAGCATATTCCCGCTAAGGATCCAATCAGGTCCGCCTGAAAAACTGACAGGCGAACCTGATCAGACAGTGCGTGTGAAAGGGGCCAAGCAGGGAGATGACAAATAATAAATTCATTTTAATTAACCACTTCCTTCCCGCAGGACGACTATATACGTCCTGTCTTTGAAGAGAAATACCGTTGTTATGGTAGCAGCTAGCTACCATAACCCTGGTATCTTCTTCAAGAGCCGGCGGTTCTCTTTCAGATAAAAGTGGTCTCTGCAGCAGATTTGCAGCAAGATCACTTTTATCGGCGGCAGGAGAGGGCCCCCCCTACCGCCGCGCTCCTG
The DNA here is from genome assembly GCA_037952835.1 of Lithobates septentrionalis. Lineage (NCBI taxonomy): Eukaryota > Metazoa > Chordata > Amphibia > Anura > Ranidae > Lithobates > Lithobates septentrionalis. The sequence continues at coordinate 87,185 of JBBDGP010000638.1, read as the reverse complement.
TGCCCTTCACCGCTTACCGTGGCAGTCGGTAACGGCGGAGGCGATCCGGATCTGTCCCTGGCCTGACATGGAGACGAGTGAGAGGAAGATGGGGGCCCCCCCCCCGCCCATCTCCAAGTCATTGCAGGGCGGAAGCGATGTCAAATCATCACTTCCACCCATGGCTCTTAAAGGGACATTTTATTATTTTTTTTTTTTTCAAATGACAATTTTTTTTTTTTTTTTTTTTTAATGCATTTTAGTGTAAATATGAGATCTGAGGTCTTTTTGACCCCAGATCTCACATTTAAGAGGTCCTGTCGTGCTTTTTTTCTATTACAAGGGATTTTTACATTCCTTGTAATAGGAATAAAAGTGACTTCTTTTTTTTTTTTTTAAAAGAACAGTGTAAAAATAAAAAATAAAAAGTAAAATATATAAGAAAAAAAATTTTTTTTTAAACCCGCCCTGTCCCGCCGAGCTCGCTTGCAGAAGAGAACGCATATGTGAGTAGCGCCCGCATATGAAAGTGGTGTTCAAACCACACGTGAGGTATCACCATGATCGTTAAAGCGAGAGCAATAATTCTAGTCCTAGACCCCCTCTGTAACTTAAAACATGCAACCTGTAGAATTTTTTAAACGTCGCCTATGGAGATTTTAAAGGGTAAAAGTTTGTCGCCATTCCACGAGCGGACGAAATTTTGAAGCGTGACATGTTGGGAATCAATTTACTCGGCGTAACATTATCTTTCACAATATAAAAAAAATTGGGCTAACTTTACTGTTTTCTTATTTTTTAATTAAAAAAAAGTATTTTTTCCCAAAAAAGTGCGCTTGTAAGTCCGCTGCGCAAATACGGTGTGACAGAAAGTATTGCAATGACCGCCATTTTATTCTCTAGGGTGTTAGAATAAAAAATATATATAATGTTTGGGGGTTCTAAGTAAAGGGAAGGAGATGAACGGGCAGTGAAAACAGGTAGGGAAAGCTCCATTAGCATTGATGAATGTCTTGTCATACCAACAGCCACCACCAGAGGGCGCCTGATTGCAGAAGGAACCATAGGACTGCAGTAGGCCGCAAAGCCGCGGCCTCAATTACCGACGTAAATAAATAGAAAGGTGCAGCGCTAAATCAATAGAATAACCATAGAGAAATGTATAATAGCTAGATCACAAAGGAAGCACAGGAAATGTCCAATAATAAAATGTCCAAATATGAAGAAATGAATCCACCAGGAATGTGATGATCACAGCAAACCGACGTGGCCCATCGCGATCGCGCCGGGAGGGCGGGGGGGGGGGGGTGTCGAACGGACACAGGATACCCCAGATGTGCCGCGCCAGGTCGCTAATTCTAGTCGCAAATGCGACCTGGCGCCCGGGGTTTGTCGAACCCTGTCATAAACCCATAAAAAAAAAAAAAAGAAAAAAGTTTTTCATGGTATATATGTGATTTCTTTCATGTAGCATGAAGCACAACATTTCTATAATTTTCAAATGCAATAATCTGACAATAAGTGAGTAGGACCTTCTGACATCTTTTATTCAAAGGTTATCTCCATACTTAGATCACTTCCCCCACTAACCCACCGTCAAATTTTTTTCATGCAGCCTCTGGCCTCGTATGTAGCTTTGTAATACGGTAGCATGGAATTTACCAGGCCTTTCCATGAAGCAAAGCTCAGAGCCTTAGATTTTTTTCCACGCCAACAGAATGGCTTTCTTACCATAAAAAAACAAGATATTTAGCATCGTTCGCATGGCCCGTGAGGGTACAACCTCATCTACCAATCCTAGCAAACACACCTTAACATTCATTGGAATCGGTACTGATATTACTTCAGTATTACAAGTCGTGATATCAGTCCAAAATTTTTGAATGTGTGGGCAGCTCCAAAAGATGTGATCAGCATCTGCAGGCGAATAAGAGCATCGCCAACATTCCGCCGAAACCATGGGAAAAATCTTATTCAGTCTAGCAGACGTATAATAGCTTCTATGTAGGAATTTAAATTGAATCAACCTGTCTCTCGCGGCTACCAGATGTTTAAATGGCTGAGTCCATAGATCATCCCAGTCCTCCCCCTGTACATCTGGAACTTCCCCCTCCCATTTTTCTCTGTATCTGGCGATCACCAATGGCGTTACCTTGAAGAATTCCTTGTAGGTATTTGAGAGAGGCTTGATCAGATCCACATCTGACAACATCATTTCAAGGGATGAGGGCAAGGATTCTACCCTCATCTGCCAATCTGGCAGTGCCAAGCCTCCTTGGTCTCCCGGTTCCTGCAACACCTTATACCCAATTCTTGGAGGCTTGGGAGCCCAAAGAAAGGATGAGATGATACTGTCCAGCCTCCGATAATACGATTTCGTAACCCAGACAGGTGCATGTCTCAGGAAGTATAGAAACACCGGGAGAAACTTCATTTTCAATAAACTGATGCGACCGATTAGTGACAACGGGAGTTTTGCCCATGTTTGTACTTTCTGTTTTAACATTGTTATTGGAGGTAACAGATTAAGAGATATGTAGTCCTTAATGTTCGCTGTGATCTGTACTCCAAGGTATCTAATGGAGGAAACCCACTGTAACGGCAAGTTGGGGTCTGCATCTGCCCTGGCCCCCGGGTCTATCGGTAAGACCGATGACTTGCTCCAATTCACTTTTAAGCCTGAAAAAGTTGCGAAGTGATTAATAATTTCTAGAGCTGCTCTTAAGGAGTCTCTGGGGTCATCCAAAAAGTGCAGCATGTCATGTGCGTAGAGTGCCAAGGATTCGTCTATTGTGCCCACCCGAATGGATTTTATTGCATTAGCTGATCTCAGTGCAACGGCCAGAGGTTCCAGGGCAATGGCAAATAGGAAGGGGGATAATGGGCAACCCTGCCGAGTTCCCCTACCCACTTCGAAAAAATCCGAGATGGAGGTTCCCAGTCTGACTGCCACTCTTGGATGATTATAAAGCATGGCCACCCACCTCCTGAAGTGTGGCCCAAACCCCATAATCTCCAGGACCTTAAACATGAAAGCCCAATCTACTGAATCAAAGGCCTTTTCAAAGTCAATAGATACTACTATTCTAGTACTGGGAGCTGCTGGCTGAATTTGCAAATGCGTGAATATTCTCCTTAAGTTAGTGTCTGTCGCATAAAACCGGTTTGATCTATGTTAATGATCGAAGGGATTACTGCAGCCAACCTCATGGCCAATACCTTAGTCAAAATTTTAAGGTCTGTATTTAATAGTGCTATAGGTCGGTATGAGGCACAGTCCTGTGGATCTTTCCCTGGCTTCAACAAGAGAACCATATAAGCCTCCAGCATGGAATCAGGTAGGGCGTTATGTTCATGACAGTATTCCAGTAGTGCATTAATTCTTGGGGCCAGAACCTCAACATTTGCCTTATAGAAGTCTGCTGGAAACCCATCTGGTCCAGGGGCCTTGTTTGGGGGAAATGTAAAAATTGCCTGTTCAATTTCCTTAGTGGTGATTTTGGCTTCTAGGGTAGTCCTGTCCGTGTCGGTTATTTTTTTTGTATTGGTAGGCCATCCAATAGGGAATCTAAATTTGTCGGGTCATAAGCGGGGATTGGAGAGTAGAGAGAGGAGTAGAATTTGACAAACTCTTGCATAATCTGCCCTGGTTCACTAAGCATAGTTTCCCCCCTGGGTTTTAATGAGCGGAATATTTGTAATCTGACGGGAATCAGCGACCAACATGGCCAACAGTTTCCCGTTTTTGCCTCCCTCTGCAATGACCGTCTGAGCCCCTTTAACCATTTCTACCCGGGCCTGCCCTGTAAAATGTAGGGAGATGGAGCGTCTCGCTTCCAGCAAGGCATCATATGATGTCCTCGTAGAGGATCCCGCATGGGCTTCCGCAGCTTCTCTTTCCCTGTGCTGCAGAATCTCCATCTCTTCCCTATCCTGTTTGCGAGTTGTTTTAATGGCAGATATAAATTCCCCCCTTGTCACTGCCTTAAAGGCATCCCATACAACATGAGGTTCCGCTGAGTCAACATTCGAGGACCAATATGTGTTCATGGCCTCAGTCAACTGAGCGGAAACTTACTCGTTTTGTATCCAGCCGGGCGAGAGCCTCCATCCTCCTCCCCGTGTGCCCGAAACAAAGGCCAGAGTAACAGCAAGGGGGTTGTGATCAGTCAGACCGCCAGCTAAATACTCTATGTCTTTCACATATGGTAGCAAGAGATTGTTCCCGAAGGCAAAATCAATCCTGGCTGAAGATCTGTGAGCCGTTAACACGTGAGAAAAGCATCTATCAGTTGGATGCCTCCAACGCCATAACTCCGTAAGATCAGCCACAGACTTCCATCCATTCAGATCGCTGGAGCCTCCCCTAGATGGGTTGGAGGTATCCAATGCCGCATCGAGAACCGCATTGAAATCCCCCAATACCATCACAGGGAGGTGAGCATAAGGTGCCATTTTAGTCAGGAGATCGTATAATATTTTAGCCTGAAATGGAGGAGGCACATAAACATTTATTATCATGATAGTTTTATGACATATATCTAGGACTATCGCCACATAGCGGCCATTTGGATCTGTGAATACCTGATGGATCGTGCAGGGGAGATTCTTGCATATCAAGATAGAAACTCCCCTAGCAAACGTGGAATAGGTTGAATATATTGCCCTTTGAATCCATGGTTTGCGCAAAGAGAGGATTCTGCTGCCATCAAGATGTGTTTCCTGTAACAGTATTATGTGTGGGCGAGTCCGTTTAATGTATTGGAAAATGGAGGCCCTCTTAAGTTTGTGATTGAGGCCCCTAACATTCCAAGACATAATTCTAATATCCACCATCATTATATCTGCCACCATCTACCATCAACCGGGTATTTATCCATATAGGGGGGTCACCCCGGCATACCTTATCTATCACATCTTTAAGAGAGACTAAAATAGAATATGCATCCCCATGTCGAGCTGTGGTTACAAAACTTCCCTCCCATGCTTTTATACCAGAAACAAAACACCCCAGTCCAGTATATAGCTTATTCCCTGAACAAAACCGCAACAGAAAAAAAATTGCGGTGAATTCCTGCCGCAGCAATCGAAAGTTCGGCAGCACTTTAACTGATCCTTTAGCACCTCCACACACTCCAACTGTAATACTTAGAGTCCATTAGGAATTTTGAGAAGGACTACATGTATACCTAACCCACGGTACATGTAAGCTACAAAGGAGAGACCGATAGGAAAAAAATACACCTATAAGATTAAGAAGGAGAAAGCAAAAAAAAAAAAAAAAAAAAATCACAAAATGAAAGTCCCCGGATAGGGGTACAAAAGCACCACGTATAGCTTCACAGGGGGTATAAATCATGCGTGTTGAACATTTTTGGTTATGATCATCAGTACCAAAAAGCAAGGAACGGCGTCTCCTCTTGGACTGTAGGCCCATGACCAGAATTATAATATGTTGAGGGCGGAAATGATAGTTGTTCCTTGTAAGGGAGTTCCTGAAAGAGAGTATGAGCCCTCGTGTCACCCTATTTTGGAATGAAAAGCAGCCGATCCACGCCTCCCCATCCAACTGCGCATGTGACACTTTGAGGTCCCGTATTGCATAAGCGTGAGTTCCATAGATTATAAAAGAAAATAATAATGTAAAATGGAGGCAGCAGAAAAAAAGAAAAAGGGGAAGAGAAACAAAAGTTAACACCACAAGGCCTCACTTAGCCTATATCCACTTCAGGAGCCTGGTGGCATTGTATATCCAGTGTGTTTAAAGTTCTTTGTCCATCCAGTCGCAGGCCTCCTCTGGATTCTCAAAAAATTTCACCGACCCCTTATACTGGATCCTGAGTTTGCTGGGATATAGCATACTGTATTTGACTTCTTTTTCTCTCAGGCGTCTTCTGACCTCATTAAAAGATCGGCGTTTTTGCTGTGTCGCAGCCGAGAAGTCTGGAAATAACATTATGCGTGCGTTGTCATGTTTCAGCTCCTGTGTCTTTCTGGCCTGCATGAGGATCATATCACGATCACGGAAATTCAAGAAACGAACCAGGAACGGCCTGGGGAAAGCCCCTGGGGGTCTGCTGCCCACCGGGACCCTTTGCGCTCTCTCAACCACATATGTAGGGGGCATGTCTGGCATGGACAGTAGTTGTTTAAAGAAATGTTCAGCAAACTGTGCAGGCCTGTCCCCCTCAGCCCCCTCAGGGAGTCCCACCACTCTGATATTATTCCTCCTCTGACAGTCTTCTGCATCTATGGCTTTATGCTGGAGGGATCTAACCTGGTCTCTGAGTTCTGCGATTTGTGCTCCATGATCATGAGAGGTGTCTTCTATGTCAGAGACGCGTGTCTCCACGGTGTTCAGTCGGCCTCGGATCTTATCCAAATCATGCCTGATTAGATTGCACTCTGATGAGAGGTGATCAATGCGCCCCATGAGCTCTGCTTTGCTGGCACTGATTGCCTCTAGAATCGGCCTTGTGATTGCCTCAGTATCCACTGCAGGATTCAGTTCTGCTCCCTCCGTCCCCCCTGCAGTCTCAATATGAGCCATCTTACCAGGATGTGTCTTGCGCGCTGCTCTTTCGGAGAGGAAGACAAGATGGCGGGGGCGGGGCCAGGCGCCATGTCCTTAATGGAGCGGGTCTGTCGCTGATCCTACGGTGCCTTACCGGTCTTTTTAGATGTTGAAAGCATCGCCGAACTCGGCGTTCTCTCCCCCACAAGATCCGAAAGTTGTGAGTCGGTATGTGCACTCTAAAGTTGCGGATGATAGGCAGGAGAGCGGAGCTGTGGAGAGATGCGCACTGCCTCGATCACATCCGGCCGGAAGTCCTTGGACAGGTCACTTAAACAAATTCCTTCCCCTACGCAGGGGCAGCTGCCTCTAGGCAGCGGTGACGGCCTCCACCGTCAGACTCTAGGGCATGATTTCCAAGAAATACTGTTCAGATCTGTGCGACTTCAAGATAGTCTCTGCACTACTTTGGTACCACTTTGATGCGACTGGAGGGCCATAAACCTCTAGAATACACAAGCATTGTTTCCTGTCGCATCAAAAACGCGCCCGACGTATTCTCGGCGGCAAAGGATCACAGTAAAATCACGCAACTTTGGGGTAGAAATAGTGGAAACTGAGCCTAAGAGGAGAAAAAAAATTAGCCCCTGTATACATGGTTGAAGATGCGTTTTTCCTCTGCCCTGCAGGGCCTAGAAGGAAAATTAGCGATTTTAATCGCATCCGCTATCCAAGGATGAGAAGCGTGTTAGCCCCCCCCCCTCCCCCACCTGAGATCCCTTATCAAGGGAACAGTGGGTAGAGGATGAAGGATTCCCCTCAGGTAATCGGGAAGAAAGGCAAACAGAGTACTCCTCTGCAGAGGAGACAACTAGAGTTGAACTTTTTTTTTTCAGCCTCGCAATCTGAGAAATTGCTGGTACAAACCTCTTACAGAGATGATTTGTGCCTCTTTCAAGCTACCTCTAGTAGAGTCAGCTGATCTGTTTTTTCTTAGGTTCCTTGGAACCTTCACTGACTTTTTCATGCGTTTCCTGTACATGTGCAGAGCCACGCAGAAATTCAACAGATCCATTCTTGATCTAAAAGAATCTAAATCAGTTCCTGAAGATCCGCTCCTTTTTATGGAGCTGATCAAGTCAGTAGTTTCTATCCTGCAAGGAGGAAAACTTCTGGCGCCTATCGGCATCAGGGATGCATATCTGCATGTCCATATATTTCCCACTCACCAAAGGTTTCTGCGGTTCGAAGTAGAACAGCAGCATTTCAGTTTATAGCCTTGCTCTTCGGGCTAGCTACAGCACCTCGAGTGTTCACAAAGGTGCTAGCCCCACCTGTAGCCAGGTCAAGGGCACAGGGCTTACACAGTCTTGGCATACCTAGACGATCTATTGCTAATAGACCAATCGCTGTTCGAAGTAAGGTGTACGCATTACAACCAGTTACCTGGAAAGGTCTGGGTTGCATTCTCAACCTAGTAAAGTCTCCATTAAAATCACTAAAAAAGGGCTGCAGTATTTGGGTCTGATCATAGATGCAGCCCAGAAATAGGGTCTTCTTGCCCAGAAAAACAAAACAAAAAACACCACTCTATAAAAGAGTTGGTGCAGGTGGTCAAGTCAAAAGGCGGTCCCTCCATTCACCTTTGCATGAGGTTGTTAGAAAGGATGGTGGCTTCATTCGAAGCAGTTCCCTTTGCCCAGTTCCATTCGAGACTGTTGCAAAACAGTATTCTATTTTCTTGGTACAAAACGATCCAAGCTTTGGACTTGCCAATGCGGCTGTCCCCAAGGGTGTCCTAAAGCCTCAATTGGTGGTTACTAAAGAATGTCCTAAAGGGTAAATACTTCAAACCACTTTTCTGGAAAGTGGTAATGACAGCGAAGACAACTGTCCAAGGACAGTGTTCAAGAACCGGAAGAGCCTTGCCCATCAACATCCTAGAGATTCGGGCAGTACGTCTGGCTCTAAAAGCCTGGACTTTCAGGTTAAGGGATTGTCCCGACACGATCCAATCCGTCAATGCCATGGCTGTGGCCTATATCAATCACCAAAAGGGGCACCTTTTGGTGATTGATATAGAGAATCTCTCAGTGCAGAGAGAAGTGAACCATATTCTAACTTGGGCAGAAAGAAATATTCCGTGCCCATCGGCAGTCTTCATTCCGGGAATAGAGAATTGGCTCGCGCACTACATGTGCCGCCAGCAGATTATTCTCAGGGGAATGGTCTATTCACCCCGACATGTTTTGGGCTGTTTGTCAAGGATGGGGGACTCCAGATGTAGATCTTCTAGCATCCAGTGCAACATAGTTAGTCAACTTTGTGTCCACAACAAAGGATCCATTCGCATGCAGAACAGATGCGTTGATGATACTGTGGGATCAACCTTTACTGATCTATGCATTTCCCCCTACAGGGGGTCCCTGACTTGCGAACATCTGAGTTGCGAACAACTCCTACTTACGAACGGGGCCCGAATGACGTCACTGCTGGCCGAATCTACCTCTCCTTGCTTGACTGAGCCGTTCCTCCGTTCCTGGCCTGGCTGCGGGCCCCCCTCGTCATACTGCCTGCCCATCCACAGGCCTGGTACGGTCCGGTGGCCTGCCAGGCCGCTAAAACTGCCCGTCGTGGCCGCGGCCTAGTGCGGCCTAGTGCGGCCTAGTGAAGCCTCCAGGATCCCCTGTCTTTCCTGCACCACTGCCTCGCGGAGGTGCACTGCGGCCGGCCGGCCAGCCTGCCCGGACTCGGATCAGACACTGCTGCTGTCACCATCCCTCCAGCTCCCTGCTGTGCCATCACACATAAGCTCCCCTCTCTCTGGTGTCTCCTGTCCCTGCTGCCATGTAAACCGTGAGAGGGGAGAGCTGTGCTGTGGAAATCTAGCACAGTGCTGGGACTCCTGTTTTGGAGGTGACAGGGTCAATAAAGAGAACCTGTCACCTCCAATTGCTATCACACAGGGAATTGTTTTCTCCTGTGTGATAGCAATAAAGTTTAAATGAAAAAAAATTTATAAAAATAAAAAAAATAAGAAATACAGTAATAATTTAATAAAATAAAGTTATTAAACTAAAGAAAAATAATATTAAAAATAAGTAAATTATACAAAAATAAATGACTGGATTTGCACTGAAAAAAAGGTACTGTTCCGACTTACAAACAAATTCGACTTAAGAACAAACCTACAGTCCCTATCTTGTTCGTAACCCGGGGACCCCCTGTATTCAGTTGCTGCCTTGACTTCTTTGCAGGATCAAGCTGGAAAAAAAAAACGGTAATTCTGGCAGCACCAGCATGGCCCAGAAGGTCATGGTATGCAGAGGTCGTAAAGATGGCAGTGGAGGATCTGTGGTCCCTTCCACTAAGGCCAGACCTGCTCTCACAGGGGCCGATATTCCATCCTACTTTACGAATGCTAAATTTAATGGCCTGGCTATTGAGACCCACATTCTGAAAAAACGTGGGCTTTCCAGGGCAGTTATTTCTACTTTAATGCTAGGAAGCCAGCTTCTAGAGCTATATATTATAGAGTCTGGAAAGATTATGTTTCCTGGTGTGAATCCAAGGGTTGGCACCCTGGGAGATATCCCTATCCATCCAGCCTTCCAAAGATTCTTGAGACTAGCAGTGAAGATGGGAACAGATTCGGCACTTTCAATTTCAAGCCCTCCCCTTCGGTCTGTCCTCAGCCCCACGCACTTTTACAAAAGTGTTGGGATGTGCTGGCTCCGCTAAGGTTAAAGGCGATGACTATTATCCCTTACCTGGACGACCTCCTAGTGGTGGTAGAGTCATACCAAAAGTTATTAGCGGATCTCCAGACTGTACAAGACTTCCTTCATTCCCTAGGCTGGTTAATAAACAAAGAGAAGTCTTCATTAATTCCGGCCCAGGTGGTGACATATCTGGGGTATGACTTTTGCTCAGTAGAGGAAATAGTTTATCTCCCGCAGGAGAAGGTCTCAAAAATGATGCAAACAATGTCAGCCTCACAGACCAATCAGTCGGTCTCGCTAAGAGAGGTTTTAAGAGCAGTGGGTCTGATGACCTTGTGCTTTCCCACAGTGCCATGGGCAAGATATCATCAATGCCCATTACAGCGGTTTCTACTAAGGAACTGGGACGGAGACGCAAGTTCCCTGGAATCAAGGGTCTTGTTACCCACCAGGGTAAAACGAAGCTTGTGGTGGTGGAGGACAAACCTGCACCTAACGAGGTCTACCATGGTCCATTCTTATATCCCAGAGGATCGCTACGGATGCGAGTTCCTGGGGATGGGGAGCCCACCACAGCAACACAGTGGCACAAGGAGAATGGTCCTCGAGGGAAGCAAGAGCTTCATCGATTCAGAGAGAGCTTCTAGCGGTTCAGAGAGCCTTTCAGACGGAATTTAGGGGTCACAATCTCCAGATACTATCAGACAATATCGTGACGGTTTCGTACCTCAACAAACAGGGAGGTACGAGGAGTCGGATTCTTCAATCTATTGCCCAGGAGATTTTATCATGGGCAGAAGAGAATCTAGCCTCAATTACAGCAGTGCACCTGAAGGGGGCACAAAACTGTCTGGCAGATTATCTCAGCCACTACCGGGTAGATCGAGACAATTGGTCCCTTCATACAGGAGTTTTTGCAGATCTCAACGACAGATAGGGATGTCCCGAAGCGGACCTGTTCGCAAATCGGAACAATTGCAAGACAGAAGTTATTTTCTCTGAACCCAGCAGATCAATCATTGGGGATCGATGCTCTGGCAAATCCGTGGCCATTTGGCTTCTGTTACGCCTTCCTGTCGATCAGACTTATTCCGGAAGTCCTCCGGAAGTTTCTTCTAGAAGAAACAGATCTTATCCTAATCGCCCCTTTCTGGCCTAAGAGGCCATGGTTTTCCCTGCTACAGACTTTGGTCTTGGAGCCTCCACTGAGTCTTTTGTAGAGAGAACTTAATATCGCAGGGTCCAGTGTCGCACCCACAGGAGGTTTCCTTAAGCTTGACGGCTTGGTATCTGAAGAAAAGATACTAAGCGCCCAGGGGTTCTCTGACAAAGTAGTGGTAAATTGAAGAAAACCAGTCACTAGAGCCATATATTCCAAGGTTTGGAAAAAATTTAACTTGTGGTTATCTGAAAATCAAAGATTAACTCATGATGTTTCTTTCAACTTTGGGAATTTTTTCAAGAGGGTGTCGACAAAGGTCTTTCAGTTAGTACCTTAAAGGTACAGACGGCAGCTATCAGTGTTTTTCCTCCAGTTTTCTCTCCTGGAAAATCCCATTATAGCTAGATTTTTCAAATCAATTTCTAGGGCCAGGCCAGTAGTGGTGAGAAGTTGTCCAACCTGGGACCTGTCCCTGGTGCTTCAAACTCTGGTAGAATTTCCTTTTGAGCCCCTAGAGGATATTTCAGTTAAGTTACTTACATTAAAAACAATTTTTCTTGTAGCAATTACCTCAGCTCGTAGGGTAAGTGAGTTACAGGCCCTATCAGTGAGTGAACCTTTGCTCACGATTTTTGAGGATCAAGTTGTTTTGAGAACTGATCCAGGTTTTTTGCCTAAGGTGGTCAGTACATTCCACAGATATCAGGACATTGTACTGGCAACCTTTTTTAGTTCGCCACAGGGTGACCTAGAAAGAAAGTTCATTTTTTTAGTCGTGAGAAGGATTCTCCTCGTCAATCTTGAGGTCACCAAGACCTTTAGAAAAACTGATGCCTTGTTTGTCCTGCTCCCCCTTCTTTTTTTTTTTTTTTAGTGCATCTAAAGCCACATTGGCTAGATGGATAAAGCAAGCCATCTCTGAAACTTATATTAATAAGAGGAAAAAAACTCTGACACCACTGATACCTACTTCTCCTATCTCAGTGCTATGGTATTTAAATGTCAATAGCAGGCACAGTATAAAAGTTAAATATTAAAACAAAATATTTCACATATGTGTACATCAGCAGCCGCTTTAAACATACAGATCAAAATTTCTCTCATAAGATAAATAATTACTAATACTACACAGTATCAAGAAATTTATCAACTGTCAATATTTAAAGACTGGCTAACATATGTCCATTGACCTAAGTGAACAAAGAGAAACACAATAGGAGTAGCAGGAAGTGATGAGAGTGTCCGAAGTAGACACAGGTGGTAATTTATAGTGTTGTCTGTAAAACGTGCGCCTTTCACCAGATTCCTCCAGATGGTGTCACACTCCCCTCCTGGGGTTTAAACTCTCCAAACCACTGAAATTTTCAGGCCTCAACAGATATCCAAATGCTACCTCTACACGGTGTCCTCGATCAGAGCCTCAAACAAAATCCTCAGGCACCAACCCCCTTTACTGCAACCACCAGCATGTACGGGCTTAAGGTCAAAAGCTGTAATCCCACCATGTACACAAATGTTTTGCTCGTGATTGGAAACCACCCAAATATGTGGGCCAAGGATACTCGTGGCATGGAACAATAAAATGGAACAAAAAGTGCAAACACCGGAGCTAAAAAAGTCCACTGGAACCAGTAGTAGCAATCCTTGTTTCTTATCGTACGTCACGGGACACAGAGCCATAGTAGTTACTATGTGGGTTATAGGCCACCTTCAGGTGATGAACACTGGCACGCCCTAAGATAAAAAGTACACTCCCTATATTACTCCTCCCACTACTGGGAGTATCTCAGTTTTTTCGCCAGTGTCTAAGGTGTTGGTCACGAGTGAAGATGTGCTGTGCTGAGCTCCACTGGAGCAATCCTTGCTGGGGCTAGCCATGCAGCCGGATCCATTCAAAGTGTCGTTTAGGCCGTATTGAATGTTACCCGGGCCTCGTTTCTGAAGAAACAAGGTCTTGCCTGTAAACGCTTCTGTTTTTTAGAGAGCTGGACCCCGGGATCCAGTACTTTTTTGTAGTAAGGCCATAAAGTTTTACTGGCAGTGGTGCTATTACAGGTCCAGGATTGTGGGCTTCCTTGAGAATCTCCAGCTCCTGAAGGTTTAACGGAATCCACCGTGAAGATTGGGTCTGTTGGTTTTACCACAGAAAACCCTGCAGCGGGAAAGGTAAGTGGAGTTTTTCTAAGAAATTTTTGAGTTTTCTTATGAATGTCTCCTTTAAGTTAGTAAATGTTGTCATGCTTATGTGTCACCACTGGGGGCTGTATAGAGCACATACCTTCTCACGCTTCCTCAGAGAGCTCACTATGTGTCCGGTGTAGCAGCCTCCATTTCCTCCAGCCAGCAGCAGGCCTCCGGTAAGTCTGGGGGTTTTTCCTCCCTACCAGACGCCCCCCAGCTGTGCCATTTTGCTACCACTCTTAAAGAGGAAGAAGCACTAAAAAAAAAAACAAAAAAAAACGAACCGCACGTCACACTTCTTGGCAGCTTCCAGGCTCTCCTCGCCATTTTCTCCCCTCTCTGTAAGATCCCATAGGATCAGAGGCCCGTGCAAGCGTGGGAAAACTTTTTTTTTTTTAAAGAGGGGGCGGAGCTTAGCACGGCATTGGCGTCTCCTTCAACACCCATCACAGGAAAGTGTTTTTAAAAGCACTAGTGTTATTGCTGCAAGCCGCGGAGGGACATAAGAGCGTAGAGGGGCATGTAAGAGGTTGGTGACACAAGCATTCTTTTTGAACACATTTTACTATTGCATCAGGCTGAGCGTTAATAGCAGCGGCAGTGGCTGAGTATTGTTCAAACCATGGATGCGATTTCTTCTGGTAGTACCTCTGCTTTGTGCATCAGGCTATATTCAGAAGGGGGGGTTGAAACACCCCCAAAAAGGAGCTAAAAGGGTCTCCCTCAAGCTCTGGAAAGCCTACTCTACAAATGGCATCCTCCCCTGAGAGAGCATCGGGGGCCATGAAATGTTTGCAACTGTTTATAACACTGCAGCCCCTGATCATTTTACTCTTCTTCCTCAGCCATGGTAGGTTATAAAAAAGTTTAGTGACTTTAATCGCATCCCAGAGTGGTTAATCACATCCCAGTGTGGTCAAGATGCGACAGGTTCTCTTCCATTTTCCTAAGACCCTCAGACTCCGGAACTAGGGGCAGGAGAAGACCGTTCCCTCAGGGGACCGTGGTGAGGTTGATGACTCCTCTTCTGAGGTGTCAATTGCGGGAGGGTCAGCTTTCACAATCTGTATGATTGATAGTACAATATCTTGCTGAATGATCCACTCCACATTTATGTACCCTTAACTAAGTGTTTGGGTTCGCTAAAGCCTCCTCAAGCTGTGCATGCTTTTTCCTGTCCATTTTCCCAGAAGTCTGGGTCAGCTTTCACGGTGCATACGTGGATTTTACATTCCCCCCCTGGGTCCTCGACCAGGGGCTCCAAACCCTTAGACTTGGTAAGTTCTCCTTAGCATGAAGGTTTGCCCCCCACCCTTTCCAGAGTAGGGTGGTTGCCTTTGCTGGTTTTTGGGCCCATGGACCTACCTCATTCCAGACTATCATTCTCTCAGGCTACAAAATGGTTTCATTCCTTTCCGCCGGGCAGGTTTTTTTCCCCTCCAACCTGCTGCTCTCGCCAGTACTCCTGCGGGCTCTATACAGGGCTGTGCAGGACCTGCTCCTTCGAGGAGTGATTGTCCTGGTCCCCAGGTCAGAGCGGTTCCCAAGTCGGACGTGATTCTCCTGATACTGGATCGCAAGGCCCTGAATGCCTTAGTGCAGGTTCACAAGTTCAAGATGGAATCCATTCACTCTGTGGTGGCCTTCTTCCACCAGTGGCATTTTCTGGCCTCCGTAGACATTGACTCTCACCTGCACATTCCTATTTGCGAGGGACACCAGCATTTCTTAAGCTTTGCTATTGGGGACGCACACTATCAATTGGTAGCGCTGCCCTTCTGTCTGGCCTTCGCTTCCTGGGTCTTTACCAAGGTCAAACTCAAGAAGCTCCGGTCAGCGGTCCGGCAGCTCTTGTCTTGCAAGTGGCCCTTCCTGTGTTATTTGCATGCAAGTTTTAGGCCTGGTGGTGGCTACCTTCGAAGCGGTTTTGTATACCTAGTTCCATACAAGAGTGCTGCAGAAGACAATCCTATCCAAATGGAACAGGTCTCCTGCTTTCCTGGAGAATCGGATTTATCTGGAGTGGTCGACAAGGGCTTCCCTTCTCTGGCTGCAGTCTCCATCTCTACAAACTGCAAAGTCTTTCCTTCCCGTTCACTGGACTGTGGTCACGACAGATGGTTGCCTGTTGGGCTGGAAAGGAGTCCTGGGACCGGACTCTGTAAGGTCACTGGACTCAAGAGGAAGCTCGACTGCCCACTGGTGTCCTGGAGCTTCAAGCGATCAGGTTGTCACTGACGCATTGGATGGATCGCCTGAAGATTCTGATCTGGATCCAGTCAGACAACCCCACTGCAGTTGGTTATGTCAATTATCAGAGAGGCAGGAGAAGTGCAGTAGCTGTGCTGCAAGGTTCAGAGGTTTTTGGCAAGTTTGCTGGATCCTCTGGCGCATGCGCTGGTGGTGCCATGGGATCAGTACAATCTCATGTACACCTTTTACGCCCCTTTGGCTGATTTCTCGCCTGCTGCACAGGATAGAAGCCCTATACCAAGTCATTCTGGTGACTTTAGACCGACCTCGCCATCCGTGGTACGCCAACGCGGTTCTGGTTGGTGACAGACGCTCCTTGGCGGCTTCCTTTTCGGGAAGACCTTCTGTCCCAGGGGCCGGTCTTCCACCCTGCTTTTACCCTCGCTGGCTTTGACGGCATGGCTATTGGAAGCCAGGTTTTGAAGGACAGGGTTGTCTTGGTGATTCCAACTATGTTAAAGGCTTGAAAGTCTACCTCCTGGAAGATTTTATAATCGCACCTGGAAAGCTTATATCGTCTAGTGCGAAGCTTTGGAGTTCCACCCTTGCTCTGTCAGTGACTAGGTGTTGTCCTTCCTTCAGCATGGCATAGTTAGTCTGGTTGAAAAAAGACACCAGTCCATCCAATTTAACCAATAGAAGGGGGAAAAAATTATACAATCCTATATTCAGTTGAACCAGAGGAAGGCAAAAAACCCCCCTAATGACGCATAATTCAATTTGCTCCAGCAGGGGAAAAAAATTCCTTTGTTATCCCCCAAAGTGCAATCGGATACTCCTGGATCAACTTTACCTATAAATATTAGTATCCCGTTGTTTTATGCATATCTAGGAAAGAATGGGGGTTACATACATGGTTACATAGTTAGTCAGGTTGAAAAAAGACACATGTCCATCTAGTTCAACCAAAAAAAAATACAATCCTTTACCGACAGTTGATTTAGAGGAAGGCGAAAAACCTCAGCACAGCATGCTCAAATTTGCTACAGCAGGGGAAAAAATTCCTTCCTGATCCCCAGAGATGCAATCTGATTTTCCCTGGATCTACTTTACCTATAAATGTTAGTACCAAGTTATATTATGTACATGTAGGAAAGAATCCAGGCCTTTTTTAAAGCAATCTACTGAGCTTGCCAGAACCACCTCTGGAGGGAGTCTATTCCACATTTTCACAGCTCTTACTGTGAAGAAACCTTTCCATATTTTGAAGATGAACTCCTTTTTTTTTTTTTTCCCCTCTAGACGTTGAGTGCCCCCTTGTCCTCTGTGATGACCTTAACTACTTCAATACAGGGCACTTCCCCCCCCTTCCTGCCCAAGCCAATTTTCAGCGCTGTCGCTGTTTAACCACTTCAGCCCCAGAAGAATTTACCCCCTTCCTGACCAGAGCACTTTTTGCAATTCGGCACTGTCGCTTTAACTGACAATTGCGCGGTCGGGCAACGTTGTACCCAAACAAAATTGACATCCTTTTTTTCCCACAAATAGAGCTTTCTTTTGGTGGTATTTGATCGCCTTTGCGTTTTTTTTTTTTTTTTTTTTTTTTTTTTTTTTTTGCACTATAAACAAAAGAATAGCGACAATTTTGAAAAAAACGCATTATTTTTTACTTTTTGCTATAATAAATATCCCCCAAAAATATATAAAATTTTTTTTTTCCCCTCAGTTTAGGCCGATATGTATTCTTCTACATATTTCTGGTAAAGAAAAATCGCAATAATCGTATATTGATTAATTTGCGTAAAAGTTATAGCGTTTACAAAATAGGGGATAGATTTATAGCATTTTAATTTATTTATTTTTTATTTTTTTTACTAGTAATGGTGGCGATCTACTATTTTTATCGTGACTGCGACATGGCGGACACATCGGACAACTTTGACACATTTTTGGGAGCATTGGCATTAATACAGCGATCAATGCTATACAAATGCATTGATTACTGTAAAAATGTCACTGGCAGTGAAGGGGTTTAACACTAGGGGGCGATCGAGGGGTTAACTGCGTTCCCTGGGAGGTGATTCTAACTGAAGGGGGAGGGGACTGACTAGAGGAAGTGACGGATTGTGGTTCCTAGCTAATAGTCACAAACGATCTTTCACTCCTCTTCATACACTCGTCCCTGTTCTGTGTTTCCTGCTCACGATCGCCCATGGCCGGCGGTCATCGCGACCATCGGCCACGAGCATTGGCACCCCCGCTCCGCGGGCCTGCTATCCTGACCCCGCGATTCAACGTATAGCTACGACGGCTCGCGCAGGGGAGCCAACCTGCCACAATATAACTGCGGCGGCTGGTCAGGAAGCGGTTAAATGACAATTGCGTGGTCATGCTATGCTGTACCCAAACAACATTTTTTTATCATTTCCTTCCTGCAAATAGAGCTTTCTTTTGGTGGTATTTGATCATCTCTGCAGTTTTTATTTGCTAAACAAATAAAAAAAAGACCGTAAATTTTGAGAAAAATATTTTTTTTTCTTCGTTTCTGTTATAAAATTTTGTAAATTAAGTACGTTTTCTCCTTCACTGATGAGGCTGCACGGATGAGGTGGCACTGATGGGCACTCATAGGTGGCACTGATGGGCACTCATAGGTGGCACTGATGGGCACTCATAGGTGGCACTGATGGGCACTCATAGGTGGCACTGATGGGCACTCATAGGTGGCACTGATAGGCACTCATAGGTGACACTGATGGGCACTCATAGGTGACACTGATGGGCACTCATAGGTGGCACTGATGGGCACTCATAGGTGGCACTGATGGGCACTCATAGGTGGCACTGATGGGCACTCATAGGTGGCACTGATGCGTACTTATGGGTGGCACTGATGGGCGGCACTGGGTGCGCAATGGGCACTGATAGATGGCACTGGTATTGCTTGTGGGCACTGATTGGCATGTGTGGGCACACATTGCCACCCATGGCCACCAGGGATGCCATACCTGGTGGTCATCCCTGGTGGTCCTGGTGACATCCCTGATGGTCCTGGGTGGGCATCCGAGGGGGGGCTGCGCTGATAAACAATCAGCGCAGACCCCCCCCCCCCCCCCGATTGGCTCTCCTCTATTCTTGTCTGTCAGTTAAACGGCTCTTCCTGTTTACATCGTGATCAGCCATGATTAGACACGGCTGATCATGTGGTGAAGTCTCCATCAGACTCTGTACCTAGATTGGAGTTGCGGTGTGTCAGACTGACACGCTGCAACAATGATCGCCGCGATGCACGCTCCCGGGGGAGCGTAGCGGCTTGTTATCCTGACCATGTCATATGACGTCAAGTCAGGATATCGCAACCACTTTGCAGACGTCATTTTGCTATATGGCGGGCGGCAAGTGATTTAAAGTAAATAACTCAACACCAAGTTCACTATATGGACCACTTATGTATTTTGTACATGTCGATCATATCCCCCCTTAATCTCCTCCTCTTTTCAAGAGAGCATAAATTCAGTTCCTCTAATCATTCCTCATAGCTGAGCCTCTCCATGCCTCTTATCAGGTGCCCAAAACTGAACTGCATATTCCAGATGAGGTCTTACTAATGATTTGTACAGGCGCAAAATTATCTATCTATTCAAGAAAGGACTTTGCTCGCTTTGGAAACCGCAGCTTGGCATTGCATGCTATTTTTGAGCTTATGATCTACCAAAACCCCCCAGATCCTCCATATTCTTAGCATAACTTTACATTTAGTAAAGTATAAGTATACAAGCCTTTCCTCTATAGGGTGACTAGTATAGGGGTGGGAACAGGTTTAAATTTAGATTTCATTTGGATTTGACTGGACTTCTAATTTAAGGCCTGAATGATAAGGTTCATCCTTTCTAGTTAAGGTGCACCATACTAGATCTGTACGTGCTTCTAAGCTTTTCAGCATCAGGTAACTGCTACCAAGATTCTCATGGCTGTCTGTATTCTGTTAAAAGTAAATATTTAGGCCTCACCTGATGCCAGATTTGGGCATAAGGGCATGCGGGTAGCTTTTTTTTTTGGCTGCAGGCAGTCCCCAGTTTTTGTGGGGTGTTTTTAATTTATTTATTTTTTTCTATGTGGACTTGTTAGCATTTGGTTTCCTCTGTTGCCCACCCTTCAGTTGCACTGCTTTTGGATTTCCTAATTGTCTCAGAATTACTATTGATCCTATGTCCCTTAATTCAAAATCCTGTTTTATTTACAGTTGATGAACTGTAGGATCTTAGAGCTCATTAATGTCCAAAGGTCCCACTGTTCTGTGTGTGTGTGTGATCTACTGTACTTTTAATTACTGCTTTTGTACAAAACTGAAGCATGCTGGCAGTGGGAGGGGTTATATCTGGCTGGCCAGTGGGGGTTTTATTTGCCAATGTCCAGTTCCTCCTGAAGTTGACAGTATAGCCCAGTTGCCTCAATAACCACTGTTCCTCTGTCTGTTAATGAATTCTAGGAAATATATTTTACGGTAAGTTTTTTTTTTTTTTTTTTTTTTTTTTTTTTCTTTTGTCTAAGCTTTATGTATATTTTTCGAGTGCCCACCCCCTGGTGGAAGGAGGGGTAATTATTGTGAACGACTTGCTTACTACTCAGGTATAATGTGGTAAAGGAGGGATAATAGCCTCCAGGATCAGCCTAGTATGCCTAGTGTTTAATCCACTCAAAGATGACACTCCATGCCACGGTTATTGAATTAGATCCTGTGTCCCTCAATGGATTCTGAAAAAGGAATCTGATGGTAATTGCACAAATCTCTGTATTTCTGTTTAAATAAAAACTGTACAGTGGAAAACTTTAAAAAAAAAAAATTTTGTAGGACTTAATTTCTATTAAAGTGTATTTCTATCCATTTTTACTAAATCTATTTTATTTGTAAAGGCCTTTACAGAACTTCAGGCCAAAGTGATTGATACTCAGCAAAAGGTAAAACTTGCAGACCTCCAGATAGAACAGCTGACAAGAACAAAGAAGCATGCCCAGCTTACCAGTATAGAAATCAAGAGCTTTCCAGATGCAACGCTGATGTATGAAGGTGTGGGAAGGATGTAAGTAAAACATTTTAATTATGGTAGTGTGTATGTTTTCAAGTAGACTTGGGTCGCATTCACATGGGCGTCATCCGCTAGGTCACGTTTTTGCCAAGAAAAAGATTACATCAGTTTTTCATCCGCTTCCATTTTTTAAATGTAACAACAATGCAGACTTGTTCCTTTTTAAGGAAATGGACCTGAACAAAAGTCATCCGTTTACATTTGTTTGCCATAGGTATGCATTGATCTCTGTTTTTCACCTGTGTCAACAGACAGATGACAAACGGAACGGGCCTTCTTCCTCCAGTGGCATTGGATGTGTACAAATTCATCCTACTGCTAATCAATTTGGAGTAGAGGTCATGGACTGATGCGTTTCGTCACTTCCGACTTCAACTGAGGGCGTGATCTCACGGCGCAACGTCAAAGCTTTATATTGATCACCCGCTCGGCCAGTTTAACCCCTACGTGCTGGTCACTCACACATGTAATGGTGCACATGAGCAGCACATAAAACGAGCAATTCACCAGCCGAGGAGATAGATTGTAACAATCAACATTACTCAGTTTGGTGAAATGAACCAGGTGTACAGCACATCATTACACACAATGTACTGAATTACACACTATTAGAATGGTTATACATATTCTCAATGCAATATACCATTCCACATAAAGGTTAATATTCTTCATGATTAATACAAGATGTCAAATTATTAACGTTAAAATGCATATATAACAACCATAATAATTAATTGACCACTAATGAACTAAAAACATGATGGAACACATAGTAAACCCTAGTAAATCGACATACCAACGACATTGAATAAACAAATTTGATAAATCAATAAGATAATTATAAAATTAAAGCTGCATAATCTATCCCTATACACATATAACTCAGAAGACTACTGGCACCCATAGGCTCATTCAAAATGGCATATGAATTAAAGTTAAACTTTAAACTGAATTTAAAACCAATATTAAAACCTAGCTTTAGTAGTCACTTATAAAACAATTGATATCCAATTCTACATTTAGCAACTTAGGCGAAAGTGTGTCAGTAAGGAATATCCAATGAGTTTCTCGCTTTGAAAGTTCCCTAACAATATTTGATCCCCTCCACACTGGTTTCAAATGGTCCACACCCCAGACTCAAATGACGGTATGTACTAACAATGGGTATTTTCACATGCAATGGCTTGCTGGTTTCATCCTACTCCTGTCTCCCCCCCCCGGCATTCCATAATGGCTAAATCGGATACTGAATCTGACCATTCTGTCATGGAATGTCAGGGGGCTCAATTCCAAGTATAAAAGATCATTGCTGTTCCAATTTTTAAAAATGCATAACCCTCACATAGTGTTGTTGTAGGAGACTTACCTGATGGGAAGCAGGGTCCTGGCTCTTAAGAAGCCATGGGTGCAGAGAGCGCTCCATGCGGCTTATTCCTCATACTCCCATGGGGTGTCCATTCTGATTAGCAAACGTATACCATGTGTGATTCAAGATGTTCATTTAGATCCCCAGGGGAAATATGTTAGTGTTAACCATCTACAATACGAAGTATATTCTTCTCAATGTATATCTGCCTCCTCCTAGTGAGATACAGGTCCTGTATTCGTTGTATGAGAGGCTGGCTCCGCATTGCCCAGCCCGCATTCTGTTCATGGGAGATTTCAACGCCACATTATCACGTGACCTGGATAGGCCCTTCCCTCAATCCAATTTTAGCCCAGAACTGGGTACCTGGGCTCAAACCACTGAATTCACAGAGACCTGGACATGGTTGCATCCCCAGGATGGAACATACTCCTGCTTTTCGACTACCTTTAAAACCTCCTCCCGTATTGACTTGGCTTTTGCCAATGCAGCCCTTCTAAATGACATTCTAGAGGCATGCTACCTCCCCTCTGGCCTTTTTGACCATAACCTGCTCAAATTGACCATTAGAACTACCAGGTCGCGTAACCAAGCCCTTTGGAGGTTACAACCCCACTGGATCAATAATGAGTCAGTCCATGAGAGTTTCTCCTCAGCTACAGGAATATTGGGCTCATAATGCGGAGTCGGCCTCTCTAGAGATGGTTTGGGATGCTCTCAAAGCTCACAGCAGGGGACAGTATATTTTGGCTGTGGCAGCGATGAAGGCGGAGCTTGGGGATACGGTCTCTGAACTGCAACACAGGGTTGATGAGGCCCTGAGCCAATACTTGGCTTAGGAGAGAATTGCATCTTCATGTCTCTGAAACCACTAGGATTGGCATACAATCTAGCAGACAGGAGTACTTGGAACATGGGGACAAAAT
This sequence comes from Lithobates septentrionalis, assembly GCA_037952835.1. Lineage (NCBI taxonomy): Eukaryota > Metazoa > Chordata > Amphibia > Anura > Ranidae > Lithobates > Lithobates septentrionalis. Next base: position 64,055 of record JBBDGP010000638.1, on the reverse strand, counting down.
ACTGGCGCTATTAGCACAGCAGGATAGACCCCTTGCGGTTATTTTTGAAATCCTCACGACTGGTGGCACATTGGCCACCACGCAGGAGGATATCCTAACTGAATTCACCACATTCTATACATTTTGACCCTGCTCCTAGGATTTCTATGCTGGACACCCTGGCATCGGGATGGCTCTCTGACACTAAAAGGAACCTCCTAGTCTTAGAAATAACCCCAGAGGAAATTACACTTGCCATACAGTCTCCCAGCAGGTAAGGCCCCGGGGCCAGATGGCCTGCCCCTGGAATACTATAGACCCCACACTGAATTGCTTGCCCCTAGACTGGCAAAGCTGTTCCAAACCTGTTTACAAACAGGTTCTGTACCTCCCTCCATGAAAGAAGCCCATATTATTCTTATCCCCAAGCCCAATAAGGACCCCAAGTTGTGTTCCTCCTACAGGCCAATCGCACTCCTTAATTGCGATCTAAAGATACTTACTAAATTAATGGCCACTAGACTAAATAAAGCTATAAAATCCCATGTTGACTCTGATCAAACGGACTTTATGCCCGGTAGGTCCACGGACATCAATATATGCAGATTATTTGCTAATATCCATTAGAGGTCGACCGATATGGGTTTTTCTCTGGCCGATGCCGATATTTAGAAATCTCGGTGGCCGATATATGATGCCGATTTTTTTGGGCCGATATATTAGGCCGATTTTTTTTTTTTTTTTTTTTTTTTTTTTTTTTTCCCCTTCATCTCATAAAATCTAACAGTTAGACCCCTTTCACACTGGGGCATTTTTCAGGCGCTTTTGGGCTAAAAATAGCACCTGTAAAGTGCCTGTAAAACGGCTCCCCTGCAGTCTCAGTGTGATATCCCGAGTGCTTTCACACTGAGGCGATGCGCTGGCAGGATGTTAAAAAAAAAAAGTCCTGCAAGCAGCATCTTTGGAGCGGTGTATACCACCACTCCTGCCCATTGAAATGAATGCGCACCGCTGCCGAAGCGCCTGCAAAGCGTTTCGGCAGCAGCGCTTCAGGGGCACATTTAACCTTTTCCTTGGCCGCTAGCTGGGTTTTAAGCGCCCCGCTAGCAGCCGAATAGCGCCGCTAAAATGACGGTAAAGCGCCGCTAAAAATAACAGCGTTTTACCGTCAACGTTTTTACATTTTAAACATTTATTAAACAAAACAAACCTCCAATCAGTTCACTTGTATGTATAATTTAGATAAAAAAAACCAAAACTATATCTTAAATATTAAATACACAAAAACAGGTAATCAAAACTTTTGGACGAAAAAAAATGGGCCAACTTTACTGCTTATTTTTTTTTTTTATTTCATTAGTGTATTTTTTCAAAAACAATTGCGTTTGAAAGGCCGCTGCGCAAATACCGTGTGACATAAAATATTGCAACAACCGCTATTTTATTCCCTAGGGCCTCTGTTAAAAAAAATATATATAATGTTTGGGGGTTCTAAGTGATTTTCTAGCAGAAAATACAGGATTTTTACTTGTAAGCAACAAGTGTCAGAAAAGATTTAGTCTTTAAATGGTTAAACTGAGAGCTTCTACACATGGAGTTCAGTCTATTGATAAAAGAACTTGAAGAGATACAATGTTTCTTCTTATCAGATTTGGCAGGCTGCCCAGAGGAGGAGAGAAGTCTTTCTACAGATAACGTCAGGCAACTTGCATTGACTTCTATTACAGAAGTCATTTGCAAGTCCCGAAGTTATAATCGGCTTTTTTTATCAGCACAATCGGCCGATGCCGATTAAGTAAAAAAAGCCAAATATCGGCCGATATATCGGCTGGTCGATATATCGGTCGACCTCTAATATCCATGCCCCACACACCAACCAGGGTACCAGAACTATTGCCACCCTGGATATAAAAAAGGCATTTGATACGGTGGAGTGGGTGTATGTTTGGGAGGTGTTGCGAAGAATGGGATTCCCATTAAAATTCATTGATTGGATACGTACGTTTATACACCGGCCCCTTGGCAGGCATTAGGCTAAATGGATCTTTGTCTGCTCCGTTCCCTCTGCAGAGGGCACCAGACAGGGATGCCCTCTCTCCCCAGCCCTCTTCGCCCTGGTCATGGAGCCCTTTGCTGAGGTCCGTGGTCTCCTGGTGGGATGGTTGGAGGAAAGAGTGGCTCTCTTCGCAGATGATCTGCTGCTTTTTTTTTTTTTAAAATGATGCTGGGGCCTCTCTGCAGGGCGCCCTCAAAATCATAGATACCTTCTCCACCTTCACGGGACAGAGTGAATTGGCACAAATCCCAGCTCTTCCCAGTGGATGAGGAGGCCAGAGCCTCCTCATCCCCCTCTCTCCCGCTGCAATGGGTTGACCATTTTACCTATTTGGGTATAGTCATCTCAAAACAGTGGGGATTTTGTGCGGCTCAATCTTGACCCTGTGTTGACTGGAGTAAGGACCAAACTGAAGGCATGGAGTAACCTACCCCTTTCCTTCACTGGACGCATCAACCTGCTATGAAATGAAAGTCTTTCCTAAATTCACGTACATTTTTAGAAACTCCCCACAATGGTTGACCAAGACATTCTTCAATTCCATTAAACAACTTTTCACCTCCTTTTATTTGGGGGCCCAAACCGCCTAGATTCAAATATAGCACTCTGACCAGGCCTGTGGAAAATGGGGGGGGGGGGGGGGGGGGGGATTAGCTCATCCTGACTGTCACAAGTATTACTTGGCCACCCAGCTTGTGATCGCCCATTGGTGGTTACAGCCGGACTTGACCAACGGTGCTGGAGGCGGCTATAGTTGGGTCTCTGGAGGCCTTGCAGGGGCTGCTGTTCAGGGGAACGAAAACACCACATCATCTCACTCCTTCCATGCATACCACCATACGAGCATGGAAGGTGAGTGAAGCTCTGAGGGCACCCCAACCGAACTCCTGGTCTCCTCACACCCCACTGTGGCTGAACCCTAACCTTTCGCAGTTCAACACTATCCCAGATCCGCAGGCCTGGGCTAAATATAAAATAGTGAAACTGGAACACATCATCACAAACAAGGAGCTGTCCCCTTTTCACATTTTACGAACCAAATTCAGTGTACCTGCACATGCACTTTTTCGGTACCTTCAAATTGCTCATGCCTATAGGTGCCAGTTCCTAGGCCAACCAGTTGAGATATCATACTCGGAGCTTGAATCTACCCTCCGTGTGAGGGACTTGGAGAAACCAACGTCCCAGCTTTATGGGTCCCTGCTCGTTGCTGCCGATCCCAGGTTGTCCTTCGTCCGCAGGAACAGGGTGGGGGACATTCCGGAACTGGATGATGATGACTGGAGGGAGATTTGGGACTTTCCCTTCTCCCCTCTGGTCTCAGCAAGAGATAAACTGGTCCAATACAAAATTTTACACAGGGCTCACTATACACTCCACAGGATGTCGACGGCATACTCCCTGTTGTGTTGGCATTGCTCACACCAACCTGGAGAGTTTTCCCACATTTTTTGGAGCTGCCCAGCAATTAAACATTCCTGGCAAGAGGTCATTCAGGTATTTGGAAAGGTAACAAAGACCAGTGTTCCCTATGATCCTAAGTACTGTCGGCTGGGGTTGGTTGAACAAATGTCCATGATTAGAGCGAGAAAAGTACTTGTATCCCTACTACTGTATTACGCTCGTAAAGCCATCACGATGACCTGGAAACAAACACCCAACCACCCCCCCCACCCCGTTAGATTTTGGAAAAGTCTGATAAATGCCAGTTTACCCTTATACAAGGCCACCTACTTGAAAAGGGGTTGCCCACAAAAGTTTGATAAAGTGTGGACATGTTGGCTAGAAGATGCCACCACAGCAAGTGAAGAAGTATGCAAGAGATAGATTGGTAATATATTTAAAAGTGAATTGAGGGGGTGTGGCTTAGGGATGGCCGGGAGAGGACGTACATTTGTGGAGCTCCCGGCTTCCCCCTGACTGCTACCATCTGTAAGCCGACTGGCATGTGAACACGGCATGGCAACCCATAGAAGGTATAGAACCAGATCAGCCACTAGAGGGAGCAGACCGACTATGCCACAGAGTGGGATCCGACGATTCCTCCGTGACCAGCAGCATCCCACGCCGGGAGGCATAGTTACAGCCCCACGAGTATCCTGTATGGACGACGGAGCCGCTCCATCTGTACCAGCGTTGCCTACCTCCTCTCCAACTTCCGATCAGCTTCCAGGGATGTCGGCGACTCTCCGGGCGGACATGGCAGGCTCCGCACAACATCAAAGCCGACTGGAAAAGGAACTTGGGTCCATGCTGCAAGCCCTCCCTATGAGGGCTGATATAGAAGCCCTGATTAACTGCATAGAGGAAGCTCACAGCAGGGACATTCAGGAGGTAAGGGCGGAAATACATTCCCTTTCTGGCTGGGTGGAATCTGGGGAAGCCTCTGTATCCTCCCTGGAGACCAGAGTTTTAGCCTTGGAACCATTTCAATCCTCACAGGAGGCTACAGTCAGTAACATGCAGCTTCATTTGGAGGAATTGGAGGACCGTAGTCGTCGCAATAATTTGCACCTGCGGGTAATTCCGGAGGCTGTAGGATCAGAGGATTTAGTGGCAACAGTGACAGCTCTTTTTCATGAGGTACTGAAGACCCCGCTGTCCTCCCTGGAGCTGGATAGGGTACATAGAACCCCTGGATCTATGTCTTCAGACCTGGACAGGCCCCGAGATGTCCTATGCAGGCTACATCATTACCAACAGAAGGAGCTTATTCTCCGTAGAGCATAGGAACACGGAGATGTAGAGATTGAGGGAAGGGCGGTAAAGAATCTCTCAGATCTATCAAGAGCCACATTGCAAAGGCGAGCTATGCTGCGACCTAGCTAGACACCATGATTGTGGACAGAAATTCCTGCATCTATTTGCCTGACACGCCGGATGAACAGCTAGCAATAAGCACATAAAGAGCAAAGAGCACCCGAGTTAAATGAATATATGGGACTCCCCTTGCTTTCAAGTATGGGTAGTAGTTCACCATGTTATGTTATTGGCTGTAATATATCATGACGGGGTGTATTTTGTATAGCTTGAATTTTGTCCCCTTAATATGCATCTACAGGGACAGATTGGGGGGTAGGGAATACAAAAGGCAGCTCTTGACATTGATGGGATATAGATACCTTTTCAGTGCATGTAGTTTGAGTAGTTTGTGGGGTGGTGGGGTGGAGGGAAGGTGTTGTTTTTTTTTTTTGTTTTTTTTTAAATACACGGTTAAGTTTATTTTTTTGGGTGTGACCTTTTTTCGTTTTTTTTTTTCGATAATTAGAACACTCACTTGATCTGGTGTGTTATGATTTAATCGGGCGGGGAGTTTGTTTTTATCACTTATAATGGTATATTTGTGTTCACTTACTTACAACAGGGAACTATATTTGTAGGTGTCACTTATATTGATAGACACTGATAACAGAGACACTTATGCTGGCCATACACTATACGAAAAATCGGCCGAAAAATCGTTCGAATGGACACTTCGTTCGTTTTTCGGCAAGTTAGTGGGTACAAATCGATAATCGTTTGTGACGTTTTTGTGGAAAAAAAACGAACGGCATGTTTGGAAAATTTCTGCCGAACGTACGATAAATTGCAAGGTTAATGTGTTTCCCGTCCGAACTTTCTGCACTAGGTATATGTAAAAAAACGAACACAAAATTATTTATTCATGTCCACTGAACAGATTATCGGTCATTATATGATGGCAAGATCGTTTGCGGTCACGGTCGAACGTTCGTTTTTCGAAAAGGGGTTCGGCCGATTTTCTGTATAGTGTATGGCCAGCATAAGTCTTAATATTGGAATATAACACTAATTTTATTCATTTATTTTAGGGAACACTTTCAGTTTAGTATTTGTGAATTCTAAGTTTTGGTTTTATTATTTGGGTGTTTTTTTCTTATAATCATGCGTTTTTGCGTGATCTTATTTTTCTCACTTTTGAAGTGAGGCTGTGTGATTTTTTTTTTTTTTTTTTTTTTTTAAGTATTGCACTTACACATTGTTGGATTTCACTTTTCTTCACAAATACTTCTCTGTGTGTGAGTGTGGTTTTTATATACACATTTTCAAATTCTACATTTCGGATATATTCCTGCCCTCTGTATATGTTATTTGCGCTATACAACCACTATATATATATATATATATATATATATATATATATAGATAGATAGATAGTGATATTAGAAGTAAGAACCCTTGGGTTTGAATGGGGCCTGCAGCATGTGCTGCTGTTTTATGCCCTCGGGACTGGCTTCAATTCTGGGGAGCGTATTGGGGGGAGGGGGGTGGATGGGGTACCCTGGGGGGGAGAGAGGTGGGTCATTATATGATGCCCCCAGAATAGATGGGGGACAGCTGAGGGGGGGGGGGATAGCCCAAAACGCTGTTAGGTGATAAGGGGGATCAAGGGTAATTGAGGATTATATATAATTTTTTATTTTTTTTTTGGTGAGGTCTGTTCTAACTTTGGTAGGTGTAGGTGATAAAGCTAGTGCTATATACTCCTGGTTCTGTACAAATGTATGTTATTTCATAATATTATTTAGTGTTTAAAATAAGTAGAATTATAAATTAACAGAGTGGTGGTGGTCGAGGGGGGGAGTTTCCTCCCCGGATCTCTCTGACTACACTCCCCTGTAGGTTAGCGCTCACTTTCCAGATCAGGACTGGAGAGCGTATTAGCAAAATTTTGCTGCTTTCTTAGAATTTTTTCCCCCCAAAGTGGGTCTTTTTACTAACACTTTCTGGAATCTGTTCCTGTGGGATATTTGTCCACATTGGTTCGTTTTTTGTTTTTTTTCTCTATATTCTTTATCTTTTTTTCTCCCTCATTTTAACCCCCTCTCATTTCTTGGGTCCCCCCCATCGGGGACATGGAGGTGGTGAATGTACTCTCATTAAATGTAAAGAGACTTAATATCCCTGAAAAGAGACGCATGCTTTTGCAAGACCTGTACCGAATGAAGTCTGATGTCGCTTTCATTCAGGAAACACATTTTAAGGATAGCAAGTTGCCAATCCTGAAAAATAATTTTTTTCCGGTAGTGTATCACTCCACTAATGAGTCCACCAAAACATGTGGTGTGTCCATAATGATCTCATCTAAGGTTCCTTGGATGTGTCGATGTAAAATCAGACTGGGGGGGGAGGGGCGTACCTCTTTGTGAGAGGCACGATTGGAGGTAACTTTAGCAAGCATATACGTACCTAACACTCACTAAGATCTCGTTATTGCCAAAACATTAAATTTACTGGTTGAATTCACAAGGGGTCAACTAATACTTGGAGGCAATTTTAACATCCCGTTAATACCATCGGAGGACACTTCCTTTGGTCGTTCCTCAGTACTCCCTAGCTCCCGGAAAAGAATTGCGCGATCCTTATATAAAACACAATTGATAGACGCCTGGTGCCTTCTTCATCTTGCTGAAAGAGATTATACTTTTTTATTCTTGACCACACAAACAATAATCTAGAATTGATTATTTTCTCATTCCTCATTCCCAACTGCAAGCAGTCTGCGATGTCTCGATCGGCCAGATTACATGGTCAGATCATGCTCCGGTCTCGCTGTCCTATGCACTGACTGTTTACTTTACTTCCAGGACGAGAACTTGGAGATTAAACGAAAGTTTACTACTAGATGAGGAAGTACTAAAAGATGTGACTAAAGAACTGTGTTTTTATTTTCACATTAATGATGTTCTTGACAGTAACATAGGCATGGTATTGGAAGCACATAAGGCAGTAATCCGTGGCGTATTTATTAAACATGGGTTTCGTATTAAACAGCGCTCCTCTCAGTTGACTTCCCTACTAAACGAACTAAGAATAGTAGAAGCCCGATATAAACATGCACAAACTCCCTCTCTAGAGACTGAACTCCTGGTCCTACGTAAAAAAAAATAGCGGATTTAAAGCTAAAGCACAAAACCAGATTTGCCGGAAAAAATCTTATGAATCTGGCAATAAATGCGGTAAATTTTTGGCTAAAGCTCTGAGAGAACAAGTGTTGGGGAATTATATACCACACATAATGACATCAAACGTTTAAAAATGTTCCCTTCCCAAAGATATTGTGAAGGAATTTAAAAGATATATTATACATCTCTTTACAACCTTCAGAACCACTGACCCAGATAGAGGAATATCTAGTTAACTCTCAAATGCCTAAAATATCCTTGAGGTAAGCAAACTACTAGACGAACCTTTTACATTAGAAGAGATTTAAAATGTGATTGGATCCATCAAAGGAGGGAAGGCACCTGGTCCAGACGGCTTTACCATTGCATATTATAGGACCTTAATGGTATCTCTTGGTAAATTTATGCATACGTTTTTCAATAGCCTGGGCCCTGATATGACATTTCTTAGTGATACACTTTCAGCATACATAGGAGTGATTCCTAAGGAGGGAAAAGACCCTACCGCATGTGGCAGCTATAGGCCGATTTCGCTGCTTAACAGGTTGCAACAATGTTCTCCGATTTTATCTGGGCCCATAAACGACTAGGATGGAACAGACGACAACTTCCATTTCCTAAAATTTATGGTGGATTGGCGGTGCCTGATATACGAAAATATCAACAGGCAACGCATCTAACTAGGCTTATTGACTGGAACCGCCATCAAACAACCAAACTATGGCTAAGGCTGGCCATACACTATTCAATTTTCCTGTTCAACTTTCCTTTAGATTTACCAAAACCATATAATAGGAGGTCAAACCTAAACACTTTCAATTTGGATGCAATCAGGCAGGCCCTTGTACTACATAGTTGAAGGTAAATCTAAAGAAAATTGAACAGGAAAATTGTATGGTGTATGGCCAGCTCAAGACTGGAACAGTCTCAAAGTAACATTTTACTTACTAGGGCACCTTGGTGCTATCCATTAATCTCAAACGACATAAAGAATCATCCGTTGGTGGGGTTGACTGTGCGGATATGTTCGTCGTTGTTTCTTAAGTTTTCGCTTGCGTCAATTCACTCTCCGCTTTATCCGATTCTGAGGAACCCTGCATTCCCCCAGGAATTCAGGACTCAGTCTTTTATTCCCTGAGGCAAGATGGGCATTTTCAGGCATCTCATTTTATTACTCCTCAGGGTAACTGGCCTTCCTTATCAGAGCTTATGGACATAACTGGTCTTTTCAAGTTGGACAGCTGGAGAGCCCTTCAATTGACTCATTTTCTACAATCTCTGCCTTCTGACAATTATGGCCAAAATCTTACTAGATACGAGACCTATTGCTCAGGAGAGGGTGCCCTGCCTCATGCCCTGTCGGCCGTATACCAGCTATTATGCCACCTGATGATTATCAGCTGCCATGCCTTAGTGCATGGGAGACAGATGTTGGGCATAAGTTTACAGCACGTCAACGGCAAAACATCCTTATTTTTACATATGGGTCCTCTATGTGCACTAAGATACAGGAGACAAACTTTAAAATTGTCACCAGATGGTATAATACTCCCGCAAAATTGCAAAAGATTTAGCCCTCCTCTTCGGATCGTTGCTGGAGATGCCAAGAAGATAGGGGAACAATTCTCCATGTCTTCTGGTCATTTCCAAAATTAGAACAGTTTTGGAAAATGATCCAACAAGTAGCTCAAAATGTTACGGGACGTTTAATCCGAACGACCCGGCCTTTTTTCTGCTTCATGCATGTAACATTCCAAGCAAAACCTATAAAAAATCAATTCTTTGCCATCTTTTTGATGCAGCGAAAGCATGCATTCCTTTATGCTGGAAGTCTACACAAGCTCCCTCTATAGGCCTGTGTTTTAAAAAAATAGAGGAAATTAAGAAGATGGAGGATCTTATCCTTACAAAACGTCATCAAATGGAACGATATACCAAGATATGGACACCTTGGAATATGTTTGTTTTTCTGACGAGGGACGGTTCCTGTTTGTGGGCGACACGGTAGACTAAATGTGACTCCATAAGGTCACATGGTGGATCGCGGTGGAGACATATAGATCTCTCTTGAATTTATAGTATTCTGAGAGAGGAGCATTCGCTCCATTTCTTCCCTTGGGAGGGGGCCACCCCATTTTTTTTTTTTTTTTTTTTTTTAATTCTTTCCTATTTTATTATTACTTTCTTCTTTTTATCTTTATTTTCCTTTTTATATTGCTGGGGATATTACTCTAACTCTTTGTACCTTTTTTTCTGTTCCTATTAGTTTTTCTAATTTCTTTGTATAGTAACTTTTGGAAAATTTGGGGCCGGAACACGGGGATACGTATTGCAATAGGTAACAATCAGATAAAATGGACCCCTATATATAGAGAAACGGTGGCTTCTGTGTTGTCCCGGTAATATGCTCAGGGTGACTGTTAGGAATGATTTATATGTCTAGTTTGCACCTGAATTTTGAAATGTTATTTTTCTTTTTTTTGACAGGTAATGTTAGCTTGATATACTTAAATCGTTGGCATTTCTTATTGTTACATATTTGATGATGTGTTTTCATGCCTTTTGAAATAAATAAAAGATTTGTAAAAAAATAAAAGTGAATTGAGCCCAGATATTCTTATTTTGAAGTATTCTGATAACACCAGTTTGAGCACAGATCCCCCCTGAACTGGAACCTCTCCCCACATTGGGATAGTAGTTAGTAGTTTGTGTTAAGTTGTACATAGAGTTCAAGTTACGGTATGTTGCTGTACCCTAAGTCTTGCCCCTGCAATAAAGGTTTGGCCCCTGCGTGGGCTACTATTGTTTTGAATGGAACTGAAAATTCAATAAAAATGATTCTTCAAAAAAAAAAAATTATACGCCACACTTTTTTTTTAAAGTTATTAACCGATTAATCGAAACCATAATCGGCCAACTAATCGATTATGAAAATAATAGTTGCAGCCCTACACTTAAGGACCAAGCCTCTTTCTGAGATTTGTTGTTTACAAGTTAACATTTTTTTTTGCTAGAAAAAAAATTCTATATTTTAACACCCTAGAGAATAAAATGGAGGTCGTTGCAATACTTTTTGTCACACCATATTTGAGCAGCGGTCTTACAAGCGCACTTTTTTTTGGAAAAAATACACTTTTTTGAATTAAACAATAAGACAACAGTAAAGTTAGTACATTTTTTATTTTTATATTGTGAAAGATAATGTTACGCCGAGTAAATTGATACCCAACATGTCGCGCTTCAAAATGATGCTGGCTCGTGGAATGGCGACAAACTTTTACCCTTAATCTCCATAGGCGACGTTTAAACATTTCTACAGGTTGCATGTTTTTTAAGTTAGAGGAGGTCGGTGTGGTCAGTGGACTTAAAGAACACCTTTTGTCTCAAGCTTATCATTCTGCCTGTACACCTTTTAAAGCAGAGGTCTGCAGCAAAAAAAAATATTAAAAGCCAGCGGCTACAAATACTGCAGCTGTTGTCTTTTTAATATATTGACACTTACCTGTCCAGGGAGCCCGCGATGTCGCCAACATCCTCGGTAGGGGAATCAGGAAGTGAAGCCGTGCGGCTTCACTTCCTGGTTCCCTATTGCTCATGCTACGCGTCCTCACTGGTCCCTGCTGTCTTCTGTCTCCAGAGTAGGACAGAGTAGGCGCCGGAAGTGGCGTAGATCACGCGAACGCCGCGGTGATCTATGCCAGGAAGTGGGAGCAAATACCTGTATTAGACAGACGGGTATCTGCTCCCCCCCCTGAAAGGTGCCAAATGTGACACCGAAGGGGGGGGGAGGATTCCAAAAAGTGGAAGTTCTATTTTTGGATGGAACTCCACTTTAACGTCCAGGAAGTTGATCTCATCTTTGCTCCACTGACTTGTTAATTTAATATTATTTCTATTAATATTTAATTCCTCAATGAACTGTTGAAGGGATTGTGTTGATCCCACCCAAAAACAGGTCATCAATATATCTTCTATAAAAAAAATCAATTCTTCTCTCTTTGCCCCAAAAATAGTTTTGTCCTCCCACTCTTGCATAAAGAGGTTTGTGATACTGAGTGTGAATTTCGCACCCATAGCGACTCCACTCCACAAGAATTGATAGTTGTACCAAAAATAATTGACCAACAGGTCACTGATTTTAATAATCGCATCAAAAAAAAGATTGGAAAAGGTGGATAAGGACACGCAAAAGAAAGATTAAAACGTTTCACAGAGATCTAGGTGACTTTAAATCCAATATAGTGTACTCCTGGCAGCAGACAGTGACAACTACTACCAATGTAATTTAATACGGAGAGCTATCAGCCTCCAACACAAACTCTGAGATCCCAACAGCCCACCTCACATACATCACAAATGTATGGGAACATTAATAAGGACGATAAAACACAAACTCCTGTGAATCATTCCACCCCTATTAGGAGGGGGTGGGAATCGGGGGGGGGGGAGGTGGACAAATGAGGGAATATCACCACTCTCCACTGGCCCTATGAAAACTCCTAGGTTCCAGTATATAACAGTTTTGAACCTTTTGAGATGTATTGCTATCCTCCTATTCCCACAAATGCAGCATTTTCCCATTTACGTCTTTCAGGACAGCACCATAGAGAGACCTTGACTCCTCCCCTTCTGAGGAAACACCGCCTTCAATTTTTAGATTTAAACCTCACCGCTTCCCCCCGGCCCCTCAGTTCTGGTGTTTCCTCCGGTGGGGAGACATCGCAAGGAACCAGGGCTAAACAGCCAGGGAGGCTGAGGCTAATTGCAGGCTGAGCAGAGGGGGGTGAATCGGGCGCTCTCTCTCTCTGTCTCTCTCCTGCTCATTTTCCTTAAAAGACTGCAGTCTAAGGGGCTAGTGTGGCTGGGTACCTTTTTAAGACTGCACATCACGCTCCTCCAGCTTCTCTTAGTGAAGCTGGAAGCTGGAGGGGTCCGTTTTCGTTTTGCCTAGCAGTGGCATAGGCGGAGGCACAGGAGACCGCCCTGCACTAGCAGCCAGCGTGGGAGCTCTGAGCGCTGGGTCGGAGGGCGGGTGACGTCATTTCCGGCGGAGGTCAGTGCTTCCGTTTGACCCGTGACTTCCGGTTCCGGTCGCGGTGATGAAAACGGACCGCGCGTTCGGCTGGTGCTGCCTCTGACCTGCTGTGGGGACAGCATACAGAAGCTTGGAACACCACTGTACTCTAAAGGAGATGTCGGAAGCAGAGGCTTCAAGAACCGCTCCAGGAGAATCCTGCACCAGCCACTCCAAGGTAAGAGGAACCCTGGGGTGGTGTTCCCTTACCGCTTCCTGTAAGCTCCACAGGTGTAGAACTCCCCTTGGTGGTGAGGGGGGGTGTGACTGGGTCCCTGGTGGTGGTCGGTCCCGGGAAGTGCACCCCTGGTGGCCCTCTGTGTTAGTGCTGGTGGACAAGTTTGCTGATTACTCCCTCTTTTTTAACTTATTTTACAGGGCAAAGCTACAGAGAAAAGCAAGTCGCCCCACAGTACCAAGAAAAAATGCCCCTCATGCAGAATCACAATGGGGGAATCTTGGTCTAAGCCCCTCTGCAGGGAATGTATAGAGGGGTTAGTGAGGGAGCAGTCTGAAGAACAGTCTTCAGATTTAGCAGCATCCGTTAAGGAGCTTTCTAATACGGTGCAGACCTTTAAGACACTATTTTCCAGTCTTCAGTTGCCACAGCCGCAGGTTATTCCTCCACCAGCACAGCTGAGTGTCCCTCAGTCCTTAATGGATGCTCCCTCGGGAAGTGGAGAGAATCCAGGAGGTGCCAGACTCGAGGTTGAGGAAGAGCCTGATAGCGAGTCTTCAGATCCCCAGGGGGAATCAGAGGGAGAGGAGGTGGAAGGGGAATCCACAAGATCCTCTCGCTACAAGCTTTCCCTGGAAGAGGTGGAGGAGCTCCTAGGAGCCATTCATACCACCCTAGGAATCCAGGAGGAAAGAAAGAAGCTATCACTCCATGACCAGATGTATAAGGGACTAGGGGAACATAAAAGGAAGGTGTTCCCGGTCCATGAGGTCTTGGTCGATGCCATCAAAAAAGAATGGCAAGACCCCGAAAGGAAACCTTTCCTTTCAAGAGCACTTAAGCGTAGGTTCCCCTTTGCAGAAGAGGAGGCGCTGGTATGGAACAAATCTCCTAAGCTAGACGCAGCCTTTTCGCAGGTCTCCAGGCACACTGACTTGGCCTTTGAGGACATGGGGGCACTCCCAGATCCCATGGATAAGAGGATAGATTCCCTTCTGAAAAAATCCTGGGACTCTTCCCTAGGGAACCTCAAACCCGCCATGGCGTCCACAGTCGTGGCACGAAACATGGAATACTGGCTGACGCAAATTAAAGCACACATAGAGGCAGGAACGCCTAAGGAAACAATCCTGTCGTCTTTCCCCATGCTCCTGAAGGGAGTAGCTTATCTGGCAGATGCTTCAGCTGAATCGGTGCGTATGTCCGCAAGATCAGCCGCATTGTCTAATTCGGCAAGAAGAGCCTTATGGCTTAAAACGTGGCAGGGAGATACCGCATCCAAGGTTAAACTTTGCGGCATTCCTCTCACGGGGGACTTGCTTTTCGGACCAGGTCTGGAAGCCGTGTTGGATCGAACGGCTGACAGAAAAAAGGCGTTCCCTTTTAAAAGGAAACCGGCAGAGACTAAAAGAAAGTCTCGGCCCTGGAAGAAATTGGACCCCCCAAAATCTGATCAACAGAAAAAAGGGTGGGGACAAAAAGGGAAAGGGCGTGGGGGGGCTATTTTTCACCCTCCTGAACAGCCCAAAAAGACAAAGTGACAGAATAACGGTGGGAGGAAGATTGGGGGCTTTCCTTCCACAGTGGGAGATGATCACCTCCAACCATTTTATTTTGGAAGTCATAAGAAGAGGGTACAGGTTAGAGTTTGCAGAACCTCCACCATGCAGACTCCTGGTAACCACGCTACCGAAATGTGCAGAGAGGTCAGCGGCTCTCCTTTCCTCCCTCCAGGAGTTGGAGGAACAGGAGGTGGTAGTTCGAGTTCCAGAAGGAGAGACGGGCAGAGGCTTTTACTCCCACATTTTTGTGGTGCGCAAACCCTCGGGGAAGTTCAGGCTCATCCTGAACCTGAAGCCTCTGAACGTCTCGCTCACCTACAGGAGGTTCCGAATGGACTCGATCTATTCGGTAAAAACGCTCCTTCCTCCGAACTGCTTCATGGCATCGGTAGACTTGAGGGATGCCTACCTGCACATTCCCATTGCAGATCAGTGTCAGAAGTTCCTCAGGCTGGCGGTAAATACCAGAGAAGGGACGTTTCATTGGCAATTCAGGGCCCTTCCCTTCGGGCTATCCTCGTCCCCCCGCATCTTCACCAAAGTCATGGTAGAAGTCTTGGCTTTCCTACGGATCAAGGGCATCTCAGTGATCGCATATTTAGACGATCTACTACTTTTTGCCTCTTCCCCGGAACAACTGTCGCAGGACCTACAGTTCACAAGGAACATTCTAGAGGGTCTAGGTTGGCTCTTAAATCTGGAAAAGTCCAATTTGACTCCATCGCAAAAGGTAGTCTTTTTAGGTTACCTGTTGGATTCAACAAAACAGAAGGTCTTCCTGCCAATGGAGAAGATCCAGAAGGTAGACAAGGCAATGTTGTTACTCCAGGGCAGCCAACAAATATCAGTAAGAAAGGCTATGTCAGCCTTAGGGTTACTGACGACAGCAGTTCAATGGGCAGGGTTACACTTTCGCCCTTTACAACTCTTCATCCTGAGTATTTGGGACCACAGTCAGGGGTCTTTGGACTCCCTGATAACCATGCCAGGTCAAGAGATCCCTATGGTGGTGGCGAAGAGAGGCCAATCTCTCACAGGGTCTGGAGTGGGTGCTGCCGGTGTCCAGATGCGTCACGACCGATGCGAGTGGCAGGGGTTGGGGGGCGCATATGGAGGACCGGGTGGCTCAGGGCGTCTGGCGGAGGGAGGACGCAAGAAGATCCTCCAACTGGAAAGAGCTGAGAGCAGTAGCCTTGGCACTCAGAGCCTTTCAAAAGGAACTTCAGGGACAGCATGTGAGAGTCCGGTCGGACAACTCCTCAGCTGTAGCCTACATAAACAGGCAGGGGGGTACAAAAAGCAGGCCCTTGTGGACCCTGGTAGAAAGCATTCTCAAATGGGCCGAAGTAAATGTCCTATCCCTCTCGGCAGTGCATCTGAAGGGGGAACAAAATCTGGTGGCAGATTTCCTCAGCAGGAAACGGCTAAGAGAAGGCGACTGGGTTCTGAACCAGGGGGTTTTCGAGGCAATATCCCAGAAATGGGGAAGGCCATGCATAGACCTCTTTGCCTCGAGAGAGAACAGGAAGGTGCATCTCTTCTTCTCCCTAAACAGGTGGGATGGAGCTCTAGGGGTAGACGCACTGGCTCAGAGTTGGACTTTCGACAGGTGTTATGCCTTCCCCCCACCTGTACTGATCCCAGCCGTTCTAAGAAAGTTCCAGCTGGAAAACACAACCCTCATTCTTATTGCGCCACATTGGCCCAGGAGGCCTTGGTTCTCCATCCTGAGAAGTCTGGCAGCGGAACCCCCCTGGCTTTTGCCAGTTCAGGAGAATCTCCTTTCCCAGGGGCCAATCTGTTGTCCCCAGGTGGGGAGATGGAACCTCGCGGCTTGGCTACTGAGGAGGGATTGTTGAAGAGCAGGGGTTTCTCAGATAACTTAGTGAAGACCCTCCTAAATTGCAGGAAAAAAGAGACCCAGGTTATCTACCAAAAAACGTGGAAGCGTTTTAATAGCTGGTGCACAGAAACTTCCTTTGATGTTCACAGCTCTATAGCGGTCTTAGAGTTCCTGCAAGCAGGGGCGGACAAGGGTTTAGCCCTTGGCACCCTGAAAGGACAGGTTTCCGCTTTGAGTGTGTTTCTGGAGAAACAACTGGCTTCCGATCCTTGGATCGTTAGATTTTTTAAAGCATTGAGTAGGCAGAGACCTTTGAGGGTCTCCCCCTTCCCAATGTGGGATCTTTCTTTGGTCTTACAAGCGCTTACAGGGGAACCTTTTGAGCCATTGGAGACGTGTACGCTAAAATGGATTAGCCTCAAAACGGTGTTTTTGGTGGCAATCGCTACGGCAAGAAGGGTGAGTGAACTCGAGGCCCTCTCCATTAGGGCACCCTTTTTTCAGATATTTCCGGACCGGGTAATTTTTAAAACCGATCCGGCCTTCTTGCCAAAGGTGGCCTCGGTTTTCCATAGAGGCCAGGAAATTGTTTTGCCCACCTTTTTGTTTGAATCCTGTGAGGGAACAGGAACATAGGTTTCATAAACTAGATGTAAGAAGGTGTGTCCTGCAGTACTTGGAGGATACAAAACCATTTAGAAAATCTGATTCCTTTTTTGTGTTATTTTCAGGAACCAAGAAGGGAGACAGAGCCTCTAGGCGCACCATAGCTAGGTGGTTAAGGTTAGCCATCAGCCAGGCCTATATAATTAGCGGGTTGGAAGCCCCCAAGGGTATCAGGGCACACTCCACTAGGGCAGTGGCGACCTCTCAGGCCGAGTGGGCTGGTGCGTCTCCGGAGCAGATCTGTAGAGCGGCAACGTGGTCCAGATTCGACACGTTCGTGAAACACTACAGATTGGACCTTCTGTCAGCAAAAGACCAGGCTTTTGGGCGTAAGGTTCTGCAGGCAGTAGTCCCACCCTAAGGTAAGGTGCCGCTCATCCTCTCTATGGTGCTGTCCTGAAAGACGTAAATGGGAAAATCGGAGTTACTTACCGGTAACGTCCTTTTCCAGGAGTCTTTCAGGACAGCACAGTTACCCACCCTACTTTAGGGACATTCGTGAAGAGTTCATCGAAGAAGGTCAGGTAAGATCAGAATTATTATGACGTGTTCTTGTGTCTCCCCAGCTAACCGGAGGTCCTCTTGAAGAACTGAGGGGCCGGGGGGAAGCGGTGAGGTTTAAATCTAAAAATTGAAGGCGGTGTTTCCTCAGAAGGGGAGGAGTCAAGGTCTCTCTATGGTGCTGTCCTGAAAGACTCCTGGAAAAGGACGTTACCGGTAAGTAACTCCGATTTTTTTTTTATTTAGGGAGAGAAAGAGGCTGGCAGAGAAGGGGGCGAGGTTACCCACCTCGCAGAGGGAGACCTCCGACACACCCCCAATTAACACCTTTCCGCAGGGAACAATTTAAAGGACAACATTACTGGGAGAGGGACAATGTCCAACAACAAGGTCCAAGAAGAGAAGAACAAGGGGATGTAGGGCTGGACACTGGGAGCCAAATAAAGAAGGGAGATGGACTAGGAGGAATCTACAATTTTTTTAAATTTATGTGACTGACTCATAAAGAAACTAATATTTTGCATCTGTCTGAAATGTGGTCCTAAAAGACCCGTCAATAAATTTAACGTGTACATAGATGTACAAGTATATGAGGAAACCCGGTATTAAAAAAAAACATTTTTTGAACAAAAATTCCAATCCTGTGGGCATGAGTGGTTTTGCCCCGGTAGTAGTTGACAGTGGCTTAAGAAAAAAGTCGCTGTTCAATCCACCAAATGTGGCTAATCTACACTTAGAAGTGTTTTTGTTTTTTGAATCAAATAATTTTTTTATTCCTTTTTTATATACAAACATCATAAACAACGATAACAATATACAACCCAGCACGTATAGAGAGCGAATAACAAAAAGGAAAAAAAACAAAACATTAAATTATTAAATTATAAAATTAATTGAGGTTTCCCTTACTTGCATTTTCCATTCTGCTACTGTAGGTGGATATGGTGACAACCATTTTTGCGCTATAAGCTTACGAGCCTGAAATAAACTTCTATTTATTGATACAATGTATTCCCCCGGAGTTCTTAGTTCGTCAATGAAATCCACCAGGAGACACCCCCCCCCCCCCCCCCGGTTCTATAGACATCTCAATCTCAAATACATTATTAATCTTAGCTACCACCCCATAACAATAGCGATGGAGTTTAGGGCATCTCCATATCGTGTGTATTAAGTTGGCTGCCCTCCCTTTACATCTAGGGCATTGGTTTGTATCCCTCGGTCTCCATTCAAATAATTTCTCTGGTGTAATGTACCCTATGTAGGACGAATAGTTGTGTTAAATTTTGAGTTGGAGATGGAGAGGCCAGAGGTATTGCCGACAGTGCCTATGCCCACTGTTCATCAGAAATTGGCCCTATATCGCCAGCCCAAGCTGATCTTGCAGGTATATTCACAGCACCTTTTAGTTTTCTATATAATATATCATAATTGTGATATCAAACCCTTTTTCTTTTCATCTTATCGAGCAAGGCTATTACCACTGATTTATTAAACTTCAATTCATGCGATCGACCCTGTTCTTTTAATGCATGCCTGAGCTGTAAAAATGGAAAAAATCTTTGATTTGGGATATTATATTCATTTCTTAATTCACTAAAGGTTTTCATCTCATCTTCCTGAAATAACTGTATCATGTACCTTAGTCCCTTCTGCCTCCAAATTTCAAAGCCTTCCAGTTTCAACAGTTCCGTATAGCTACTAATGTTCTATATTGGAGTATATGACGTATATCCCTTTATTCCAGTAATTCTCCTCATTTCCTGCCATACCTTATCAAATAATAATCCCGTAAAAAATCCTTTATCGGACAATTGATTTCTCGACTCTAGTAGGGAAATTAATGGGTAGTCTTCATAAACTGATAGTAACAGACTCTGTATAGGATCAGAGTCTGATACTGTTGCCCAATCATAAAAATGTTGTAATTGAGAGGCTAGAAAATAACTTTTGGGATGGGGGATCGCCAGTTCACCCTCATTCTTTGGTTAGCATTAATGTTAACTTTATACGTGGTTGCTTTTTCCCTCCAAATCAGCTCTATAAATAGAGATTCTATTTTTCTAACCCAAGGTACTGTAATTCATATAGGTGACTTATTAAACACCTAAAGTAGTTGCGGAGTCCAAATCATTTTGATAATATTTGCTCTACCTATCACCGTCAGGGGTAACTTACACCAGCTTCGGCATTTATTCTTAAATTTTTTGAGGTTTCAAGTTAATATAGTCTTTTACATCCCGAGAGATCTCTATCAGATATTTCACTGTATCCTTAATTTGAATTTTGGAGGCTTGATTTAATAGAGGGGTTTTTAACTCATCTAGGGGTAATAATATGGGTCTATCCCAATTCATCTGGAAATTCGAAAATAGCCCAAATATGGAGACAAGGCTCATAAGTTCCGTTAATGAATTTAAGGTGTCCCCCCGGAAAATAAGAGCATCATCTGCATAAAGGGCTACTTTATCCTCTCTTCCTGGCCGACGGATTCCTATTATTTCTGTTGATTGTCTGATGGCAAGGGCAAGAGCACTAGTGGGGACAGGGGGCAGCCCTGCCTTGTCCCTCTTGATAAGGTAAACAGACTGGATAGTGTATTATTCTTACCCTTGCTTTAGGGTCCCTATATAATATATTGACCCCTTTTTAGCAATCCCGGGCCTATACCAAATGCTTCCAATACAGCCCATAGGTATTCCCACTCCACCATATCAAAGGCTTTTTGGGCGTCTAAACACAGTATTGCTCTAGATCCCATATTTTCCATAGGCAATTGCAAGTTCAAAAATAACCTGCAAATGTTTGTTGATGTGGCTCTCTTTTGGAATAAAACCCGTTTTGATCCTCATGTATCAAACTGTTAATGTAATTTGATAGCCTGTTTGCAAGAACCCTACCCAGAATCTTGACATCTGAGGTGAGGAGAGATATAGGGCGATAAGACTCGGGTAACATTGGGTCCTTTTCCCTGTTTAGGAATCGCTATTATCGTTTCCTGCATTGATTCTGGAAGTTTTTGTTTTTCAAACGCGTCGTTTAGTACCTCAAAGTTCTGGTAGCAGAAACTTATCAAAATTTTTTATATATCTCTATCGGTAGTCCATCCATCCCTGGTGCCTTATTATGGCTTTGTGTAACTGCAAGGCTTAACTCTTTCAGGGATATAGGACTATCGAGAGATTCGCTATCCTCCATTTTAATTTTTGGGAGAACCAATTTATCCAAAAATTGTTTGGCTTGATTCATTGACTTCAACACCTTTTGACTCATAAAATGAGGTGTAGAAGTCAACAAATATCTTCTGGATGCTACCCGTATCATACATCACCACTCCTAACGGGTGTTTGACCCTGCGATAGTTGTACCCGGGCTATCACCGCCAACATACGACCCACCTGTTCCCCCATCTCATAATGTTTTTGCGTTTGAAAAAATCTGCTATTTTCTGCTTTAGTTAAGGCTAAAGTTTTATAAATTTCCTGGGCCTCCTGCCACGCTGACCACTTTTCTTTTATGGGATCCGTAATTTAATCCTGCTCTGTTTTGAGTAACCTTTTGCATTACTTCCTCCTCTCGCCTCCTAGATGAACTCTTAATTTCATGAATTTCTTTAACCACTTCAGCCCCAGAAGGATTTACCCCCTTCCTGACCAGAGCACTTTTTACAATTTGGCACTGCGTCGCTTTAACTGCTAATTGCGCGGTCATGCAATGCTGTACCCAAACGAAATTTGCGTCCTTTTCTTCCCACAAATAGAGCTTTCTTTTGATGGTATTTGATCACCTCTGCGGTTTTTATTTTTTGCGCTATAAAAGACCGAAAATTTTGAAAAAAAATATTTTCTACTTTTTGTTATAAAAAAATCCAATAAACTCAATTTTAGTCATACATTTAGGCCAAAATGTATTCGGCCACATGTCTTTGGTAAAAAAAATGTCAATAAGCGTATATTTATTGGTTTGCGCAAAAGTTATAGCGTCTGCAAACTAGGGTACATTTTCTGGAATTTTACACAGCTTTTAGTTTGACTGCCTATGTCATTTCTTGAGGTGCTAAAATGGCAGGGCAGTACAAAACCCCCCCCCAAATGACCCCATTTTAGAAAGTAGACACCCCAGGGAAATTGCTGAGAGGCATGTTGAGAAAATTACTTTGAACCCCCAAACATTATATATTTTTACAGATTAAAATGGGTGTTTCATTTTTTTTTTTTTTTTTTTTTTTTTGTGCAATGCTGTACCCTACGCTAATACTCAACTAGTGCATGGTAGCGTTCAAAACATTCACCAATGCGAAGACCAGGATTATCAGGACAGGAGGGACAATAATAGCGGGTGTCACGCCTATATCCGCGCTTGCTGCAGACACATCTTTTTTGGGGCAGTTCGCTGGGTAGGGGTACTCGGGAGGACATAAAGAAAATGCCTCTCATGCAGCCGACTGCATTTAGTTGGGGATGTGAATGGGGGAATTACGGGCGCTGCAGAAGTGGTGGTTCCCAATTAGGATTGGCGAATGCAGCAGGAAGGGCATTATGGGCACGACGGGCCTGTTTGTCTTCTTCTTGGTGGCAGCGGGACACTACTTGTGCTTGCCACCTCACCAGCTTGAACTGCACTTATGGGACTCGCCACGTCACCAAGTGTTACTGCAGTGCTGGTTTGACTATGACCGGGGTGTACTAGGCCGCTGGTGCTTGCCAGTTCACCAAAACGCTACCAAAAAAACTGTTGGCGATCGCAGGGATCAGGCCTGACTCTGCGAACGCTGCAGTTATGCGTTTAGTGTTTTGTAAGTGTCAGTGATCGATCGATACTGCACTTGGGTGGGCTGGGCTGGGCAGGGCGGAGGGGCAAAACGCAGGTGCTAGCAGGTATCTGGGCTGATCCCGCTAACACTGCGTTTTTGGGAACCCTAAACTGCTGGGGACGCTAGTATAGATCTGATCGGATCAGATATTGATCCGTTCAGATACTATACCACTAAGGGAGGCGTATGCTGCGTGCGTGGGTGTTAGCGGTACTGGCGCTAATCTGACGCTGCCTGGGGTGACGCATATCACCGCCGGGCGATCAGGGGGCTAAACTTTTATTCGGTAATAAAACGCGGGTGCCCTGACACTATAAAAAATAAACGAACTAACCAGCGTCACCCGTAACAGTTATACGGTGATCAGTGGTGAAAGGGTTAACTAGGGGGCAATCAAGGGGTTAAAACCTTTATTAGGTAGTATATGGGGGTCCCTGACGCTATAAAACGCTGACGGTGAACCTAAATATTTACCTCCCTAACTAGCGTCACCAGCGACACTAATACAGCGTTCAGAAAAATGATCGCTTAGTGACACTGGCGACGGGGTGATCAAGGGGTTAAAACTTTATTAGGGGGGGTTAGTGGGGTACCCTAGACCTAAAGGGGGCTAACACTTACTGCCCTAACACACTAACTGTCACAAACTGACACCATGCAGTAATCAGGAAAAAAACAACTGCTTGGTGTCAGTGTGACGGGGGGGAGGGGTGATTGGGGGGGGATCGGGGGTGTTTTGTGTGCCTGGCATGTTCTACTGTGTGTGTGTGTGTGTGTGTGTGTGTGTGTGTGTTTTCACTCACATTACAGTCTTCTCTCCTCGGCGCCGGAACGGAAACTGCCGAGCCGAGGAGAGATGACCATTTCCTTTGCTGCTGTTTACCATACAGCAGCATAGGAATGATTTCATTGGCCGGCGGCGATCGCGAGTGGGGGGGGGGCACGAATGGATGGCCTCCCCTCCACCTCCAATGGCCGCTGGACAAAAGCCAATCGCCTCGGGCACCGAGGGGGGGGGTCCGATCGGACCCCCGCCCGCAGGAGGCAAATCACGTACGGGTACGTGATTCTGCCTGCCCGTGCCATTCTGCCGACGTATATCGTCGTGAGGCGGTCGGCAAGTGGTTAATCATTATTCCCAGCATAATGCCTTCATAGTATCCCAAACAACTAATAAAGATGTCGAGTTTTTTAATTTTTCTTAAAAAATTCAATCAGCTGTAAATCTATCTTGTGTTCCTCCGTCATAATAGCCATTCTGGATTAATTTTCCAAGGAAGAGAGAGTGTCTGTCCCTCAAACTGTATATTCATTATAAGTGGGGAATGATCTGAAAGCCCCCTAGGGACCGTATTATCCATTATCTCCAAGGGAGAAAGTTATCATTTCCCAGAGCCAGATCTATTCTTGACAAAGAGCCATATGTGCTTGAGCAACATGAATATTCTCTTCTAATTCTCCACAAATCTATTAACCCCATTTCTTGACAGAGGGTCCCGACATAATAGTAGGAGTTAAAAAAAAGGAAAGAGATGGAAATAGAGCGAGAGCACCGGGCCAAAAAAATAAATATAAATACAAAAACAAAGAAGAGAATAAAGGAAGGAACCCCCCCCCCCCCCAAATCAATCCTCCCCCTCTTACGCGCACAAACATTCCTGGGAATACCCACCACCTATCTTGGTTGGTAGTGACCCCAACTACGGTCCACCTGGGACTCAAACAAGGACTATCTAGTGGCCCTAAAACAGGTACAAGTGTTATGCTTGTGCCTAAACAAAAAAATGAGAAAAGGGGAAAAAATTGTCCACCGTTCCAATATTCAGGTACAGTGGCTTGCAAAAGTATTCGGCCCCCTTGAACTTTTCAACCTTTTGCCACATTTCAGGCTTCAAACATAAAGATATAACATTTTTATTTTTTGTGAAGAATCACCAACAAGTGGGACACAATTGGGAAGTGGAACGAAATCTTTTGGATTTTTGAAACTTTTTTAACTAATAAAAAAATGAAAAGTGGGGCGTGCAAAATTATTCGGCCCCCTTGCGTTAATACTTTGTAGAGCCACCTTTTGCTGCGATTACAGCTGCAAGTCGCTTGGGGTATGTCTCTATCAGTTTTGCACATCAAGAGACTGAAATTCTTGCCCATTCTTGATTGCAAAACAGCTCGAGCTCAGTGAGGTTGGATGGAGAGCGTTTGTGAACAGCAGTTTTCAGCTCTTTCCACAGATTCTCGATTGGATTCAGGTCTGGACTTTGACTTGGCCATTCTAACACCTGGATACGTTTATTTGTGAACCATTCCTTTGTAGATTTTGCTGTATGTTTGGGATCATTGTCTTGTTGGAAGATAAATCTCCGTCCTAGTTTCAGGTCTTTTGCAGACTCCAACAGGTTTTCATCCAGAATGGTCCTGTATTTGGCTGCATCCATCTTCCCCTCAATTTTAACCATCTTCCCTGTCCCTGCTGAAGAAAAGCAGGCCCAAACCATGATGCTGCCACCACCATGTTTGACAGTGGGGATGGTGTGTTGAGTGTGATGAGCTGTGTTGCTTTTACGCCAAACATATCGTTTTGCATTGTGGCCAAAAAGTTCGATTTTGGTTTCATCGGACCAGAGCACCTTCTTCCACATGTTTGGTGTGTCTCCCAGGTGGCTTGTGGCAAACTTTAGATGAGACTTTTTATGGATATCTTTGAGAAATGGCTTTCTTCTTGCCACTCTTCTATAAAGGCCAGATTTGTGCAGTGTACGACTGATTGTTGTCCTATGGACAGACTCTCCCACCTCAGCTGTAGTTCTCTGCAGTTCATCCAGAGTGATCATGGGCCTCTTGGCTGCATCTCTGATCAGTCTTCTCCTTGTCTGAGCTGAAAGTTTAGAGGGACAGCCAGGTCTTGGATTTGCAGTGGTCTGATACTCCTTCCATTTCAAAATGATCGCTTGCACAGTGCTCCTTGGGATGTTTTAAAGCTTGGGAAATCTTTTTGTATCCAAATCCGGCTTTAAACTTCTCCACAACAGTATTACGGACCTGCCTGGTGTGTTCCTTGGTCTTCATGATGCTCTCTGCGCTTTCAACAGAACCCTGAGACTATCACAGAGCAGGTGCATTTATACAGAGACTTGATTACACACAGGTGAATTCTGTTTGTCACCATCAGTCATTTAGGACAACATTGGATCATTCAGAGATCCTCGCTGAACTTCTGGAGTGAGTTTGCTGCACTGAAAGTAAAGGGGCCGAATAATTTTGCACGCACCACTTTTCAGTTTTTTAATTGCTAAAAAAGTTTAAAATATCCAATAGATTTTGTTCCACTTCACAATTGTGTCCCACTTGTTGGTGATTCTTCACAAAAAATTTAAATTTTATATCTTTATGTTTGAAGCTTGAAATGTGGCAAAAGTTTGAAAAGTTCAAGGGGGGCGAATACTTTCGCAAGCCACTGTATATGTTTCCAAAGGTGGAAAGGAGAGAGAAAAAAAAAATTTGAGAAAGTTCAACAAGTTGATTAACATTCAGGAAGTCTTTTTGTTCTCCTTTGTATGTCTTTCATACAACCAAGCGTTAACCGCTTCAGGATCTTCAAAGAAAAAAACATTTTCTCCATCCATAATTCTCAACTTAGCTGGAAATAACATTGAATATGTTATCTGTTTTTAGGGATGCACCGAATGGGTTTTTTGGTGCCAAAACCGATACCGAAAATAAATCTTCCTTGATCCCGAAAACCGATACCGAAACAACACCGATACCGAAAGTGACGGTTTTTAAAACCATCTTTATACAGGAGATGGTCAGTGACTGGAGACATGGTACAGGAGATGGTCAGAGACTGCAGAGATAGTACAGGAGCTGGTCAGAGACTGCATACATACTACAGGAGATGGTCAGAGACTGAGGACATGGTACAGGAGATGGTCAGACTGAGGACATGGTACAGGAGATGGTCAGACTGAGGACATGGTACAGGAGATGGTCAGACTGAGGACATGGTACAGGAGATGGTCAGACTGAGGACATGGTACAGGAGATGGTCAGAGACTGAGGACATGGTACAGTAGGTGATATTTCTCGGCGAGATTTGACACCTGCGAGCCCCGAGAGCCAGCGCCGAGATGGCTCACTCATCGGGAAAGGTAAACGTTGTTTTCTTTCCCGATGATTGACATGCAGTGCTGACAGCTGTCTGGTATGAATCCTTAGGGGGAACGGCGCACAAAAATTTTAAATGAAAAAAACAGCGTGGGTTCCCCCCCCGGGGGCATACCAGGCCCTTAGGTCTGGTATGGGTTGTAAGGGGAACCCCCTATGGCGAAAAATCGGCGTGGGGGTCCCCCCAAAATCCATACCAGACCCTTATCCGAGCACGCAGCCCGGCCAGCCAGGAAAGGGGGTGGGGACGAGCGAGTGCCCCCTCCTGAGCCATACCAGGCCGCATGCCCTCAACATGGAAGAGGGACGCCCTGCGGGCCCCCCCACCCCAAAGCACCTTGTCCCCATGTTGATGAGGACAAGGGCCTCTTCCCGACAACCCTGGCCATTGGTTATCGGGGTCTGCGGGCGGGGGCTTATCGGAAACCGGGAGCCCCCTTTAATAAGGGGGCCCCCAGATCCCGCCCCCTACCCTGTGTGAATGAGTATGGGGTCTTCTTGGGGGGGGGGGGGGTTTCTTCCGACATCTCCCAGTGTTCCGCCTCTTCTCCCAGGCCCCTCTGCTATCTTCTTCCAGCTCTTTTGCCAGCGAGGGGCCCGGTCTGCTGCCGCTGTCTCGTCGCTTCTTCCGATGTTGACACGACGTCTCGCGACTCTGGCGTCCATAAGGGTCTATTTGACGTGCTTTGGAAAGAATTAAATCTCTATCTCTGTAATTTAACATCTTAATAATCACTGTCCTGGGTTTGCTTGAGGAGGGAATGCGATGGGCCCTTTCAATTTGTATAGAGTTTTGAAAAACCCTCCATGCCCAATTTTATCTATTTTTCAAAAAACTGTCGTTGATTACATAGTAAGGTTGAATAAAGACACCAGTCCATCCAGTTCAACCTGAGTGAGTGTGTGTGTCTACAACCCTGACCCTTGTCCCTAACCCGATTGACCTTCTAAATGTTCGGGAAAGCCCAAGATACGGACGTTGTTACGTCTTTGCCTATTTTCCAATCTCTGGGCTTGATCCTTTACTTGAACTTTGGTTTGTTGGAGTTCCCTTTTTAAAGAAAGCAAGGCGTCCTCAGTTGTACTGACCCTAATTTCCAGGTCGGTTGTACGTTCACAAATTTTTTGATTTTCTTGTCTTATAACAGTAATATCCTTTTTTTAAATCTAAAATTTGATTTGTTAGAGATAATAAAGAGTTATTGCATGTCTGTATAGCAGAAAAAAACATCACTCAATGTTGGTTCCTTTATTGTAATTTTACCCACATTGCTACCCTGTTGGTCGCATTCCTCTGTTCTTTCTTGTTGCTCTTGGATCTGATCCTAATTGGGAATAGTGTCTGGTGTCATATCCGATGTACATCTTCCCTCCATACCCCAGGATACCCGGGTAACCCTCGGGGGCTGTGTTTTTATTAAGATCCTCCTGTATATTATCATTTGAGATCAGGTCTTTTTCATCCCTGGGTCCCAACCTGGACATACTGCGGGTTTCAGGCATCAACTTTGTCATATCCTCCCCGACACCTTTTTTAAGAATATCCAGCGTTTGTATTTTATTTATACTCCCAGCGCTTTCCTGGAATTGTTCTTCCCCCACATGCGTTTTTTTTTTTTTTTTCTCTTTTTTTTCCTCCTTCTTCCCTCTTTTACTTGTCATCTTTCGAATTAATACTTTCACCTTCTCCTCTTAGTTTTAATCAAATTCTAAGCGCAAGTCTAGCTTTCCCTTTGCCTCCTCTCTCCTCCCCCCCCCCCCCCCCCCCCCACTCCTCTCTGCTCCACCCTTCCCCAACTTCACCTACCCCTCAGTTTCTCCAGTCTTGCCTGTTGGTTCTAGAAATAAAAAGTGTGGCGCTAGTGAATGGTGAGACACAGATTACTGGTCAGGTAATGGTGATCTCTATAGAGGAGTAATAACGTTTGAAGTGTGAATTTGTGAAACAAAAGGTAATCGTTTTAAAAAACATCCCAAAAAAATATATAAAGTATAAAGTAATGGTGAAAACTAAGATGTGAATCATAGAAACCCTTTTGGTTTCTATGATTACACCCCACCACTACCCACTGCGCTATTTTTATACCATTTTTTATGCTTTTTGATATCAATTTTACTCTGAGCCGAGTTTTTACTGCCCTCATTTGTAAAAAAAATTTCGGAGTGTACTCCCTAATAAAGTGCTGCAACGCTTTTTATCAAATAAGGATTTACACTATGTGGAAGCTTTTTTCTTTTCTTTGCCTATTGGTTCACATGACGGGCTTTTGAGGAAACGGTCATTCGGCGACCGCAACCGAATCCTGGGGGCCCCGGATCCTAATTTGGCACACCATCTGAGGACGTCTGACAAGATTCCGCACAAGTCTTCTTACAGATCTTCACCCCATACCGCTTGACGGTACAAGCTCGTTTGACTCACCGCTAACGGCCTGTGAGTCCACCTTATCTGGTAAGGGCATCCTTTTGTCTTTTTTTCTCGGTGTTGAGACCACCCACATGAGTCAAGAATCTGCCTGCACCTAAGGACCCTTCCTAAATAGCCTGTAATCATCTTATGGGAAGACGGCTTGCGCCCACATGTCTGTGGGACTAAATTAGAAGTATTCTATCTGTCCACCAACAAACTTTGATTATTCATATATGTGTACCCCTTTTTAGGGAATTTGACGTCCCTTCTTCTGGTTCCTACCCTAAAGAACAGTATTTTTGTGGAGCTGCATACTTAGTACATTAAGATACTTTGCATCACTATTTCTCTGTAATGTCTCTTTGAAATATGGTTGTGTATGCATGATTGTCTCTTAACCACCCTACAGGTTGTTACTGAGTATCCCACTCCCCTACACATCTTAGTTTTCACCATTACTTTATACTTTTATATATTTTTTTGGGATGTTTTTTAAAACTATTACCTTTTGTTTCACAAATTCACACTTCAAACGTTATTACTCCTCTATAGAGATCACCATTACATGACCAGTAATCTGTGTCTCACCATTCACTAGCGCCACACTTTTTATTTCTATTTCTACTTGCAACGGTCAAATTGCTGTGTTGGCTGCTTCATTCCTTTAAAGAGTTGGCGCAATTTCTACACCTTTTTTGTACACGTTGCCTGTTGGTTCTACCCCAAGAGATCAGGCCGGTTTTTAAACAAATAACACCCGTTCAGTGATGCTTCCAATAAATTATTCAAAATTCCATATTCAGTGCTGTATACAGTATTAATATATATATTTTCTATTTTTAGTGGTCAATACTCAGCACTGTATAATGTTCATAAGCAATAACTGTTCAGTATTCAATGTTCAGCTTTCAGTACATGTTATTCAGTGTTCAGGGCTCTACACAGTAATTATAACCATACATTATTCAATGGCGTATTCCAACATCCACACACAACTTAATATTCCTTAACTGTGTCCTATTCAGTTTCAAATGTTCAGTACGCACCACGGTAATCTGAAATAGTCTCAATTTAACATTCGATACTTGGCATTAATATAATCTATACTGTCCATCCAGTCTTCTATCTTCAGAGCTCCGTACCACACATTTATATTATAGTTTTGTTGTTCAGTCGTCCAGCACAATGTATAATGTCAGTGCCAGATCTGTATTCACTATTCCAGTGTCCATGCCAGAACAGTTTTTATTGTTTAACGGGGTGTTCAGTGCAAACATTAACCCATCGGCTTCAACAGTTTATATAATTAAAGCCTATTTGGATCTTCACAGTGGATTCCTCAAAGGTTTTTTCTTAACCTGTGTAAGTCCTTGGTAAGTTCCCTGGGAATTTTAAACGGTATCCATTCAGACTGTTTTGAAACAAGTTTAAGTGAAGTGTTTAAAGGACTCCCCTTCCGTGACCTAGATCAGTTAGCTCCTAAAAAGAACTTAAATCCAAGACGCATACAGGAAGGAACTGAAATGTTGGAAAAAAGGAAAGACATAATAATAAGACCTGCAGATAAAGGGGGGGGGGGGGGCGCAGTATCCTTATCTTTACCTTACTTGCCTGTGGCCCGTGTCTGTCTTCCTTGCGACGGGAGCCTTGCAGCACAGTGCAATGTGGAGGGACAGTGAGAGGAAGAGCAGCCCGGGTCGACAGGGCAGCGGACGCTGGCGAAGCCATGATGCGGGGGCTCTCAGGTTACTAACCTGTCTCGGAGGTCCCGCGGTCTGCTGGCGAAAGAGGAGAGAGGCGAGAGAGGTGGGGAGCACCTGAAGCGGGAGTACCGTGTGTGCTGTGAAGCAGAGGATAGAGCGGTAAGAGCAGCGCCTGGAGTTGGTGAGAGAGGGACCCTGCGGAGGACCAGAGCCACTGAACTCCCCCAGGGTTATCCGGATCCCTCCATCCCCTGGGAAGGCACTTTGAAGTCTGCAGAGCCTTGGATGTACAGGGAATCGTGCCGAGCTGCTGAGCTTTTGCCTGCCGCTATACACTGACGAATCTGTGGCGAGATTGATGATCTGGTAGGAACTATCTATCTATAATGACTTTAAAAGCCTGAAGAGATTGAAAGCTGGAAGAATTCTTCTTCTTTTAAGCCGAAGCAGTAAGAAGCTAGATGTAAATATTCTATCCTTTATAAAGATTGTGTGCTTTGAATTGGTAACCTGAACTGCACCCGAATCTAGAACCAAACACCATGTTGAATATTGTGGGGGTGTCTAAAGAAATTTTTTTCTTTCTTTTTTTCCTTTTTTTTTTTTCTTCCTATGCTGTACCTGTTTTTGTATCAGATGCTGAAATCATAGCCTATATGTATATATAGGCCATACAGGACTAGAAGTACTACCTGTATACACACTGGCACTGCAATAGGTAACTACATAAGGAGATCTATGCAATAAAAAGTGAACCGGCACTGTACAAGCAGTAGTAAAATCACCACTTTTTGATGCTTTGGATACGAATTAAGCATCAGTAGGCAATAATCTTTTATGAGTTGCACAGCTGTAAAATTACTGGATAACTACAACTAGCTGGACCTTTACCCGGTATCACCTGGGGCTACCCCCTGCATCTCCTGTACTACACTTGCACTTTATTTGCACCCCCCTTTTTTTTCGTATTCCATAAATTTTTATATCTACAAATAACTGGCATACCTTCCTGCATATTGGTACTTCAGATAAATTCAATCAACTGGACATTCATATTAATAGATTCCCCCCCCCCCCCTTTTTTTTTTTTTTTTTTTTTTTTTTTTTTTTTTTGCATGAATAAACTTGCATACCCTCTGGCACACTGGCACTTTAGATAAATATGATTATAACTAACTGGACATTTTTCGCAATTGACTGACTTATTTCTAGGATTTTCTTCCTTTTTTATTTTTTAAGCACTTTTTGCACCTCAACTGCGTTTTTTTAGTTTTTTTTTTTTTTGTTTTTTTTTTTCTTTTTGAAAATAGTCCATTATTTGCTTATTTATTTACACTTAAATTGATATATAATTGGTATATAATTCTTACAGTTTGCACATTTATTTGAATATTAGTATATTTATCTGTATAATTTGCACAATTGGCTGCACACTGTACTTTAGCGAAAACGTATGTTTTATTTCTTCTTTTTTTTTTTTTTTTCTAGGTAACCTACATGTAAGTAGTGTATAAGGGGTTACTATAACGGATAATATCAGTGGAAAGATAGAGAGTGAATATACAATATACTGTATAGTAAAACAATGCGTAATTTAAATTTTAACGAGGGGGTGAGCTTGTGGGGTGGAATAATGGTGAGGAGGGGAGTAAAAGCTAATCGAACAGAAAGTGGGAAAGTGAATTCTATAAAAACATATATGGTGCAGGAAGTGGAAAGGGTGGAGGAAATATTACCTTCTTCAGAAGGACAAGCGAATAAAAATCCTGCCGTGGAGGAAGGAAAACATCTACAGCAAAATCAGGTAAAACAAAAGATGGAAAAAGGGAAAGAAATGGAAGGGGAAGGAGATAATTCTCAATCACTCCCTACCAAACAGGACATGGCGGAGATGATGTCACACTTAGAGTGTATGATTAAAGGTGAACTGAATGCAACCAGAGCAGCTATTCAGAATGTACTAAAAAGGGTAGAAGAATCTGAAGTACAGTTAGACGAACACAAAAAATTATCATGGAACTACGTGAGAGGGCGGAACTGGATTGGATAGAATTGAAGAATATTCTATACAAGCTGGAAGATCAAGGAAACAGGAACAGACTAAACAACTCAAGGATTCGCGGGTTGCTAGAATCCGTGAAAAGTAATGACCTAGAAACTGTGGTCCGTGAAGTGTTCAACAAAATAATGAAAAAAGAAGCACTATCTCCCATAGCCTTTGATAGAATACACAGAATACAAAAAACAATGAAGTAATTATCTGAGAAAGCGAGAGATGTAATAGTCAGATTCTCCCAATACGAAATAAAACAACAAGTTCAGCATGGCACGAGAAGTAATGAATCTATGGAATATGATGGAGCTACGCTACTTATTTTTTCTGATCTGTCACAGGGGAGCTCTGAAACCCCTGATAAATCAATTACAAGAGAAAAAGATTTTTTATAGACAGGGATTTCCAGCTTTTTTGATAGCTAAAAACTAAGGAATATCGGCTACCCTGCGATTTCCAGAAGACCTGAAAGAATTCTGCAGTAAATTGGACCTGCCATGCATTAATTTAGAAAATTGGGAAAAGAAACCTCCAGAATGGTAGAAGTTTAAAAATCAGTCATGGAATAGAGTATAGAGGTCTTTTAGTAAAAAAGAAAGCGAAAGGGAAGGAATGGGAAAACAGGAGAAATGTAAAATAAGCAATAGGTTTTCAGGTAGGGATAAGATAGGAAAAATAGGAAATAAGTAATAGACTCTTAGGTAGGTATAGGATAGGCTGCAGAGAAACCAGTCTCGCTTGGGGAGAGGGGGTGCAGAGGACCTGGCGGTGCCTGCATGGGCACCCGGGGGGGAGGCGCGGGGGGCCCATGCGGGCATTTACAGCCCCCCAAGCTAGGTCCAACCAGGCTTGGGGCCCGGCAATAGGTACTAGCCTGGAGGATACAACATTGATATTCAGTGTAAGGAGGGGTGGGAGGAGGGTTATATAGAGGGATGTATGTGGGAGGGGGAGAATGGGAGGGGGGACAGGTTATGTTTTGTTATGTTATGTATTATGTGGTACACTGAATGGATCATCCCTGGAAACAGGAAAGAAGTCCTTCCTTTTTTTTTTTTTTTTATACCGCGGCTATACGTTTTTGGATGCATATATCTAACCCCTTGGAAAAATGTCTCCTCTGAAGATAGTTACATATAATGTTAGAGGGTTAAATAGTCCCAGCAAGAGATATCAAATATTGCAGGAACTGAAAAGCTGGTCATCAAATAGTCTTTTTGCAGGAGACTCATTTTAAATGGTCATCCAGTGCTGGATTGAACTGTAAAAACTATTCAATCTGGTTCCATGGATATTCATCTAATAAGAGATCTAAAGGGGACCTGTGTCATAGAAGGTTAATACATTGGTTTGGCGGAGCCGGATGTGGGCGTCGGGTTGGTGCTGATGCTAAGCCCGGGATGCCTGGCGTCCCCCCCCTGTGATGTCGGCTTCGGATTAGACGCTAGCCGTCCCCTGCCTTTCCACGTGCCCCATCGACCCCCCTGGCCTGGCGCACTTGCCCCTCAGACATCCCCACGGTTGTTGTGGCGGCAGCGGCGACCGAGTCAAGCATGTGCCTGAAGTACCAGCGCACGGGAGACAAGCGGAATAGGAGGCTAATAGGTATACCGGGCGCTACTAATACCTCCCTGAAGTAGACAACTGAACTTCCCGACCCATGTACGGCGCTCACAGTGCACGCAGCCTTGGAAACCGACTCGCAAGCGCTCTCACGAACGCAGCAGCAGCAAGGAGTCGGTGAAACATTACAGCGGAGGCAGCGGAGCCGGGTAAAAGTGAAAGTGAACCAAAAGGCGTGAGAGTCTGACTAATTGAATAGGACCGTCCGATGGGGTAAGTGCATTATAAGAACCGTGGTGTTGCGGCAATCTCCTACATAACGGACCCAGGAAGAGCGGCAAGTAGCCCAGTTTTACTCAGATTGATTCCATTTTGTATGTAGGCATCTAGAACTGGGTGAACTGTTTCTCACACGTGGTCATTGACTACATTGTAATGTGAGTGCTCGGACTGGAGAATTAAGTATCAATTTGTTTATTTTTGAAGTGATCCGGCTTGGGCTTATATTAATCTAGGGTTCATTACCCTGACTGGACTTGGAGCCGCTGATGCCGCGATAACTCACGATCTATATCGCCTGAGGTAGCTGCATTGCCTACTGAAGGATATATAAGCCTGAATCTCCATTCTAGTAAAATTTGGGTACACCCAGTAGATTATCCTCACATAGCATATATCAATCCCCTAAAGCCTTCTCTTGAGCTGGGAGTCTTAGGAAGTGTCTGCCCGCCACTGTGGGTGGCGAGAGGGGGCTGAGGTAAAGAGAAAGAGGGGGGTAGGCAAGTAGGAAGAGAGGGGGTACCTGTTCTTGATGGTATAAAAGTCAATCATTAAAAAAAAAAAAAAGAGAGAGGTAAATCAGTGAAGGGGGCATCCGATAACCCGCCAAGAACAAGTGTAAGTCCGGGAACCATCAGAAAATATATGGTACATGACAGCGGCAAAGAAAGCCCGGGAAAATCAACGGGGACTAAAAGCAAAACCCCTGAGTGCCTAGCTAAAATAGGTGCAAGAAGACAGTTGGCTGAATTAGATACTCACACCGCAAGTAGGGAGCCAAATGAGGAGGTAATAATGGAACCCCAACAAAGGGTGAAATGGTAGAAATGTTTGCGAAGCTTGAAACATCTATAAAAGGGGAAATTGAAATACTGCGTGAAAATATGAACCATATCCTAAAAAGAGTGGAAGATGTTGAAACCACGATGGCCAGGCAGGGTTCGGAGATAATGGGTTTGAAGAACCAGATGGTTGAGATACAGAAGGAACAGAGAAACGTACTGTACAGACTGGAAGACCAGGAGAACCGGAATAGGAGGAAAAATCTTAGGATTAGAGTTCTGCCAGAGACCCAAGGAGAAAAAGAGAACTTACAAGAAAAAATGGATGTAATCTTTGGAGGCCTGATAAATCTACCTAATATCGGTAACAAAATAAAACTCGAAAGAGTGCACAGGATCAGAAAACCTGCAGAAATAAGGGGCGACGTCCCAAGGGATGTTATCGTAAGATTCCACAATTGCCAAGATAAGGAGCAGATCAAGGTCACCATGATAAAGAATCAAGCAGTGACGTTTGGTGAGACAAATCTACAGATATTCCCGGACCTGGCTGCCGAGACGCTATCCAGGAGAAGAATCCTGAAACCACTACTGGCTACGCTTAAAACCCATGAAGTCCAATACTCCTGGGGCTTCCCAGCCTGCCTAATCGGACGAAAAGAAGGCTGCTCGGCAACTCT
This sequence comes from Lithobates septentrionalis, assembly GCA_037952835.1. Classification (NCBI taxonomy): domain Eukaryota; kingdom Metazoa; phylum Chordata; class Amphibia; order Anura; family Ranidae; genus Lithobates; species Lithobates septentrionalis. Next base: position 27,825 of record JBBDGP010000638.1, on the reverse strand, counting down.
AAGATTTCCGGAAGAAACGTCAAAATTCTGTCAACGCTTAGAGGTGCCATTAGTTGAAATCCTGGGTTGGTGGGAAAGAACAGTTGATCCAGATTCTATTGAGGGACTGCCAGTCTGGAAACCCGTTTACACAATGAAACATCCAGGAACGAAGATGAATTAGATTTAACAGAAACAGAATTTATGTATTAGATTAAAAAATTTACTAGATGGGAATGTGGGGGAGGGGGGAGGGGGGGTGGAGGGCCACAAGAACCTTCCAATGATTAGGGAGAAGTGTCGGACCCAAAGACGACCAGTTCGAGTTCAACCTCCAGGGGGCTAA
>JBBDGP010000638.1:0-22500 GCA_037952835.1 Lithobates septentrionalis | reverse complement strand
TTTTTGTCATTATTCAATCACTTGGGACAAAAAAAAAATATTCAATGGGTTCAACATGCCTCTCAGCAATTTCCTTGGGTTGTCTACTTTCCAAAATGGGGTCATTTGGGGGGGGGTTTGTACTGCCCTGCCATTTTAGCACCTCAAGAAATGACATAGGCAGTCATAAACTAAAAGCTGTATAAATTCCAGAAAATGTACCCTAGTTTGTAGGCTATAACTTTTGCGCAATCCAATAAATATACGCTTATTGACATTTTTTTTTTTACCAAAGACGTGGCTGAATACATTTTGACTAAATGTATGACTAAAATTGAGTCTATTGGATTTTTCTTATAACAAAAAGTAGAAAATATAATTTTTTCAAAATTTTCGGTCTTTTTCCGTTTATCGCAAAAAATAAAAATCGCAGAGGCAATCAAATGCCATCAAAAGAAAGCTCTATTTGTAGGAAACAAGGACGCAAATTTCATTTGGGTACAACATTGCATGACTGCGCAATAGCTTGGGGTGTCTACTTTCCAAAATGGGGTCATTTGGGGGGGTTTTGTGCCACCTGGGCATTCCATGGCCTCCGAAACTGTGATGGGCAGTGAAGAAAAAATTTACGCCCTTAGAAAGCCTGAACCTGCTTGGTTTTCAGGGTCCCGTACGCGGCTAGGCTCCCAAAAAGTCTCACACATGTGGTATTCCCGTACTCAGGAGAAGCAACAGAATGTATTTTGGGGTGTAATTTCACATATTCCCATGGCATGTTTGAGCAATATATCATTTGGTGACAACTTTGTGAAAAAAAAAAGTCTCTTTCCCGCAACTTGTGTCACAATATAAAAAATTCCATGGACTCTACATGACTCTCAGCAAATAGCTTGGGGTGTCTACTTTCCAAAATGGAGTCATTTGGGGGGGGTTTGAACTGTCCTGGCATTTTATGCACAACATTTAGAAGCTTATGTCACACATCACCCACTCTTCTAACCACTTGAAGACAAAGCCCTTTCTGACACTTTTTGTTTACATGAAAAAATTATTTTTTTTTTGCAAGAAAATTACTTTGAACCCCCAAACATTATATATTTTTTTTTAAAGCAAATGCTCTACAGATTAAAATGGTCGGTGTTTCATTTTTTTTTTTTTCACACAGTATTTGCGCAGCGATTTTTCAAACGCATTTTTTTGGGAAAAAACACACTTTTTTAAATTTTAATGCACTAAAACACACTATATTGCCCAAATGTTTGATGAAATAAAAAAGATGATCTTAGGCCGAGTACATGGATACCAAACATGACATGCTTTAAAATTGCGCACAAACGTGCAGTAGCGACAAACTAAATACATTTTTAAAAGCCTTTACAGGTTACCACTTTAGATTTACAGAGGAGGTCTACTGCTAAAATTACTGCCCTCGATCTGACGTTCGCATTGACACCTCACATGCATGGTGCAATTGCTGTTTACATTTGACGCCAGACCGACGCTTGCGTTCGCCTTTGCGCGAGAGCAGGGGGGGACAGGGGTGCTTTTTTTCTTTTTTATCTTATTTTTAAACTGTTCCTTTCATTTTTTTTTTTTTTTTTAATGATTTTTATTGTTATCTCAGGGAATGTAAATATCCCCTATAATAGCAATAGGTAGTGACAGGTACTCTTCTTTTTTTTTTTTTTTTTAAATTGGGGTCTATTAGACGCTAGATCTCTCCTCTGCCCTCAAAGCATTTGACCACACCAAGATCGGTGTGATAAAATGCTTTCCCAATTTCCCAATGGCGCTGTTTACATCCGGCGAAATCTAAGTCATGAAATGCTCGTAGCTTCCGGTTTCTCAGGCCATAGAGATGTTTGGAGCCACTCTGGTCTCTGATCAGCTCTATGGTCAGCTGGCTGAATCACCGGCTGCATTTTCAGGTTCCCTGTTGAGACAGGAGAGCCAGAGAAAAACACGGAGGACGGTGGGGGGTGGGGGGGGCGGCATTCCCTCCCACTGCTTGTAAAAACAGTCTAGAGGCTAATTAGCCGCTAGGATTGCTTTTACATGAAAGCCGACCGCTGGCTGAAAAGAATGATACCAAGATGATACCTAAACCTGCAGGCATCATTCTGGTATAACCACTCAAAGTCGTGAATGGCGTACCTGAAGACAAAAAAAGGTTAACAATAAAACACAGTAAACGGTAAAGTATAAAACGACAACTATTTTATTTATTTTTTTTACACTTTTTTTGTAACTAACTTTTATAACTGTAACCGGGTTCGGGTCTCTCAAAATGCGATGGCATCTTGGGAGACCCTGTGAAAGTGTGCCTAATCTGTGCAATGCTGTACCCTACGCTAATACTCAACTAGTGTATGGTAGCGTTCAAAGCATTCACCAATGCAAAGACCAGGATTGTCAGGACAGGAGGGACAATAATAGCGAGTGTCACGCCTATATCCGCGCTTGCTGCAGACACATCTTTTTTGGGGGGGGTTCGTTGGGTAGGGGTACTCGGGAGGACATAAAGAAAATGCCTCTCATGCAGCCGACTGCATTTGGTTGGGGATGTGAATGGGGGAATTACGGGTGCTGCAGAAGTGGTGGGTTCCCAATTAGGATTGGCGAATGCAGCAGGAAGGGCATGATGGGCACGACGGGCCTGTTTGTCTTCTTCTTGGTGGCAGCGGGACACTACTTGTGATTGCCACCTCACCAGCTTGAACTGCACTTATGGGACTCGCCACGTCACCAACTGTTCCTGCAGTGCTGGTTTGACTACAACCGGGGTGTACTAGGCCGCTGGTGCTTGCCAGTTCACCAAAACGCTACCAAAAAAACTGTTAGCGATCGCAGGGATCAGGCCTGACTCTGCGAACGCTGCAGTTATGCGTTTAGTGTTTTGTAAGTGACAGTGATCGATCGATACTGCACTTGGGTGGGCTCGGCTGGGCCGGGTGGAGGGGCAAAACGCAGGTGCTAACAGGTATCTGGGCTGATCCCACTAACACTGCATTTTTGGGAACCCTTAACTGCTGGGGACGCTAGTATAGATCTGATCAGATACTATACCACTAAGGGAGGTGTACGGTGCGTGCGTGGGTGTTAGCGGTACTGGCGCTAACCTGACGCTGCCTGGGGCTGGTGCTTGCCAGTTCACCAAAATGCTACCAAAAAAACTGTTAGCGATCGCAGGGATCAGGCCTAACTCTGCGAATGCTGCAGTTATGCGTTTAGTGTTTTGTAAGTGACAGTGATCGATCAATACTGCACTTGGGTGGGATGGGCTGGGCCGGGCGCAGGGGCAAAACGCAGGTGCTAGCAGGTATCTGGGCTGATCCTGCTAACGCTGCGTTTTTGGGAACCCTAAACTGCTGGGGACGCTAGTATAGATCTGATCAGATATTGATGCGTTCAGATACTATACCACTAAGGGAGGCGTATGCTGCGTGCGTGGGTGTTAGCGGTACGGGCGCTAATCTGACGCTGCCTGGGGCGACGCATATCACCGCCGGGCGATCAGGGGGCTAAACCTTTATTCGGTAATAAACGGCGGGTGCCCTGACACTACAAAAAATAAACAAACTAACCAGCGTCACCCGTAATGGTTATACGGTGATCAGTGGTGAAAGGGTTAACTAGGGGGCAATCAAGGGGTTAAAACATTCATTAGATAGTATATGGGGGTCCGTGTCGCTATAAAACGCTGACGGCGAACCTAAATATTTACGTCCCTAACTAGCGTCACCAGTGACACTAATACAGCGATCAGAAAAATGATCGCTTGGTGACACTGGCGACGGGGTGATCAAGGGGTTAAAACTTTATTAGGGGGGGTTACCTTTGATCGCCCCTGACCTGAATCCGACCGCCGCTGGCACCGGGGGGGGGGTCTGATCGGACCCCCCACCTGCGGGAAGGCAAGGACGTACATGTAAGCCCTTTTGCCTGCCCGTGCCACTCTGCCGCTGTACATCGTCGTGCGGTGGTCGTCAAGTGGTTAAAGCAGCGCAGTGCCAAATTGTAAAAAAAAAATTCATGTGTGCGTTCGCTTATGCACGCGATCATGTCGGGACAGGGCGCGTTTAAATTTTTTTTTCTATTTATCATTTATTTTACCTTTTTTATTTTTACAGTTTTTAAAAAAAAAAAGTCACTTTTATTCCTATTACAAGGAATGTAAACATCCCTTGTAACAGAAAAAAGCATGACAGAACCTCTTAAATATGAGATCTGAGGTCAAAAAGACCTCAGATTTCATATTTAGACTAAAATGCAATAAAAAAAAAATAATTGTAATTTAACCACTTGCTTACTGGGCACTTAAACCCCCCCTCCTATCTAGACCAATTTTCAGCTTTCAGTGCTGACGCACTTTGAATGACAATTGTGCGGTTATATAACACTGTACCCAAATGAAATTTTTATCATTTTTTTTCCCCACAAATACACAAATAGAGCTTTCTTTTGGTGGTATTTGATCACCTTTTGCGGTTTTTATTTTTTGTTAAAGAAATGTAAAAAAAACGAATTACATTTTTTTTATTTTTTTTTTTATATTTTGTTATAAAATTTTAACACAGGTAATTTTTCTCCTTCATTGATGTACGCTGATGAGGCGGCAGTGATGGGCATTTATGGGTGGCAATAATGGGCACTGATCGGTTACACTGATGGACAGCACTGCTAGGTGGCACTGATTGGCACCACTGGTGGGCATTGATAGGTGGCACTTGTGGGCATTGATAGGCGGCAATCATGGGCATTGATAGGTGGGACTGGTGGGCACTGTCAGGTGGCACAGATGAGGCATTATTGCCTCTTCCTCTTCGGGACCGATGTCCCTTGCAGATGAGCCGATGATCGGCTTTTTGTTCTCCTCGCGCTGTCAGCGTGAGGAAAAAAAAAAACGATCACAGAGCTTTTGTTTTGATCATGTGATTAGCTGTCTTTGGCTGACAGCTGATCACATGGTAGGGGCCGGGACCGGTCCCTTATTTGGATCAGTAACTCGGTGATCGCAGAGCACTCCATGCGCGCCCTGCAGGGTGCGTGCACAGGGGAGGCCGTCATATGACGGCCTCCCGGAAATTCAGGTCCGTGCTTTAGCTGTCATTCGGCAATAGTGCGGATGTCAAGAGGTTAAAAAAAATTATTTAAATGGCCCTTTAAGAGCTGTGGGTGGAAGTGACGTTTTGACGTCGCTTCCGCCCAGCAATTGTATGGAGACGGCTGGGGGCCATCTTCCCCTCACTCGTCTCCATACCTGACAGGAGACAGGACGCAATCGACTCCGCTGCCGACGGCTCTGGTAAGCGGCGGAGGGCACCGGATCGCGGCGGGAGGGGCGCCCCGTCTCCCGCCACCGATTAAAAGTGACCTCGCGGCGAATCCGCCGCAGAGACCACTTTTATCTTGTAGTGGACCGCCCGCTGAAGACTAGGATACCGGGTTTATGGCAGCTAGCTGCTGCCTTAACAACTATATCCTCCTTCAAACAGCCGCCGTAAAACTGCGGGCGGGGTCCGTAAGTGGTTAAAGTGATTGTTGTTAAAAAAAAAAGAAAGTTATAGTTACCTGCGCTGTGCAATGGTTTTGCACAGAGCAGCCCTGATTCTCCTCTTCTGGCTCCCCCTGCCTTTAGAGTGCTCTTATAGCAAGGTAAAAAAAACTTCTGCCTTTAGAGCCACTCACTTCCTGCCCAGGTCTACATGTCCCATGAGGCATTGCTCCTCACACACTCACAAGTTCCTTAGGCAGTTATTGACATGTATGGGTGGTGTGCTGCACTTTTTTTTTTCCTGATGTGTAAACAAATGCATTCTGTATGCAAGCCAACTAATCGGCTGGTAGATTAATAGATTATGAAAATAGTTGACAACTACAGGCATACCCCACTTTTAAGTACACAATGGGGTTTATTCACTAAAGCTGGATAGTGCAAAATCAGGCTCACTTCTGCATAGAAACCAATGAACTTCTAACCCCAGCTTGTTAAATTAAGCCTTGGTAATAAAACCTGGAAGCTCATTGGTATCTATGCAAAAGTGAGCCTGATTTTGCACTCTCCAAATTTAGTAAATAAACCCCATTGTGCACTTAAAAGTGGGGTTTGCCTGTATTTTCATAATCGATTAGTTGTTTCGGCCCAAACCTCAATACAGTGAAAAATCAGCCTTGATAACGCCTTTGTTCCATATGGCTTAATCTTTTATTAATCTTTTATTTCTCTTTAATGACACTCCTAGGGCTGAAACGATTAGTCGATAATGAAAATCGTTGTCAACGATTTTCATTGTCGATTAGTTGGTCGAACGGCATGCACCTTCCTCCCTGCCAGTCCCGCCTTCGCCAGAGTGTTACAATCACCTGTGTAGTGTGTACAAGCCGACGCTGCTGTATTCTCATAGTGGCGCTCATGTGACCTGGCATGTCCACCTCTCTCCTCCTCGCTGACGTCAGCAGGGTATTCTCAGAGAGAGAGATATTACTTTAATACAGTGAGTGAACTTTCTGTGAGGAAGGGTGGAGGTAATTAGTGTCCCATCATTGGTGTTCCTGGGGGGGGAGGAGAAATAGTGCCCCATCATAGGTGTTTTGGGGGGGGGGGGATAGTGCCCCATCACTGGTGTTTCTGGGGGGGAATAGTGCCCCATCACTGGTGTTTCTGGGGGGGAATAGTGCCCCATCACTGGTGTTTCTGGGGGGGAATAGTGCCCCATCTTTGGTGTTTCTGGGGGGGAATAGTGCCCCATCGTTGGTGTTTCTGGGGGGGAATAGTGCCCCATCGTTGGTGTTTCTGGGGGGGAATAGTGCCCCATCGTTGGTTTTCCTGGGGGGGGGAATAGTGCCCCATCGTTGGTGTTCCGTTCCTGGGGGGGAATAGTGCCCCATCGTTGGTGTTTCTGGGGGGGAATAGTGCCCCATCGTTGGTGTTTCTGGGGGGGAATAGTGCCCCATCGTTGGTTTTCCTGGGGGGGGAATAGTGCCCCATCGTTGGTTTTCCTGGGGGGGAATAGTGCCCCATCGTTGGTGTTCCTGGGGGGGAATAGTGCCCCATCGTTGGTGTTCCTGGGGGGGGGGGGGTCAGTTTGAGGAATACACAGACCTCTCCCTCTCACACTCTGGTCTGGAGCCGGCACCTCTCCTTCCCACACTCCGGTCTGGTTCCTCCAGCCCACTTTGGTCTGGTCCCTTGCCACAGCCCACTCCCCCCCCCCTTTTCGGTCTGGCCCCTGGTCCAAACAAACTCCCTTTCTATTGCAACCTCCTCTGGTTCGGTTCCTCTCCCAAACTCTCTCCCAACCTACTCCCTACGCTTGGTCTCCAAACTAGGTTACTCCTTCCCACTCTCCAGTACGGTCCCCTCTCCCATTCAGGGCCAGCCCCCTCACTGCATTGTCAGTAATGAAAAAGGAATTTACTTTAGTAGTTATGTTGTAATGCAGTTTGAGTGCAACACTCCAATTTTTCATTATTATTTGAAATAAACAAAAAAAGGCATATTAATTTTTCTTTTTATGATATTTTTTTTCTTCGATTTAATCAAAACAATATTTGGCCAACTAATTGATTATGAAAATAATCGTTAGTTGCAGCCCTATACACTCCTGTCAGCTTGCAGCCTCCGATCTCCAGCTCTAATCCATCTTTCTATAATCCACTTTGTGCCATGCAAGAGATATAAGGAGGAACAATCGTGCTTTATCCTTTTTTAAAACCACTTTAACTGCTTGCTGACCGCCGGCTGTCAATTGACGGTCAGGCGGTGCAGCTCTTGTTGCGGGCGGGCGTCATATGACGGCCTCGCGTTCCCGGCCCACCAGGGGGCGCGCGCCGCCGACGGCAATCGCGTGTGCTCGCCGTGTCACTGGGCACCCGGTGCACGTGCCCGGCTGCCACGATGTCTGCCAGGCACCCGCGATAACCGGTAACACAGCAGGACTGTGGATCTGTGTGTGTAAACACACAGATCCACGTCCTGTCAGGTGAGAGGAGACCGATGTGTGTTCCCAGATGGTAGGATTACATCTTGATTCAAATGGAATCCTGAAACCACCTTAGGTAACAAGGAACGATTAGGATGCATAACAATCCTGTCCTTGTGAATAGTTAAGTATGGCTCTTTACAAGAAAAAGCTGTCAATTCTTATACTCTCCTAGCAGAGGATATGGCTATCAAGAAGACTAATTTTTTAGTCAAAAGCGCTAAAGGAGCCAGGTGCAGTGGCTCAAAGGGTTGTCCCTGTAAAGCCGACAACACCAAATTCAAATCCCATGGGCATACTGGAGGTTTGACTGGCGGATTAAACCGCAGTGCCCCCTGAATAAAGGCCTGGTCCAGGGAATGTGAAGCAATTGGCTTCTGAAAAAATACAGACAAAGCTGAAATTTGGACTTTGATAGTGCTCAAAGCCAATCTCATTTCTAAGCCTGACTGAAGAAAGGTCAAGATTCTGCTAATCATATACCTTCTAGGATGCCATCCCCTGGGTTCACACCAGGAAACATATGCCTTCCAGATTTTAGAGTAAACAAGCCTGGAGGCCGGCTTTCTGGCATTGACCAGAGTGGAAAGGACTGACTCAGAGAGCCCACGGTCTTTTAAAATGTGGGTTTCAGCAGCCAAGCTGTCAAATTTAGACTTCGTAAAGCAGGGTGGCAAATTGGACCCTGTGTGAGCAGATCTGGCCGGAATGGGAGAACCCAAGGCCTGCCCACTGCCATCTTTACGATCTCTGCATACCAAAGTCGTCTGGGTCAAGTCGGGGCTACTAAAAGGACTGACTTTGCTTCCTATTTGACCCTTCCCAGGAACCGCGGAAGAAGTGGGTTCGGAGGGAAGGCATACATTAGATTGTACTGATCCCATGGGATTGTCAGAGCATCTGACCCCTGAGCAAGTACATCCCTTGTTCTGGACACAAATTTGTCCAGCTTCCTGTTGAATCTGGACTCGAATAGATCCACATCTGGTGTTCCCCACCTTTGACATATGGTTTGGAATATGTCGGGGTGTAGGGACCATTCTCCTGGGCATAATTGCCGACAGCTTAGGAAATCCGCTTGACAATTTTCCACTCCTGGGATGAATACCGCAGACAGGCAGGGAACATGGCTTTTCTGCCCATGCAAGAATGCGATTCAACTCCCTTTGGGCATCCAGACTTCTGGTGCCTCCTAGGTGATTGATGTAAGCCACAGCTGTGGCATTGTCGGATTGTATCCGAATAGGATGACCCTGTAGCCTGTAAGACCAGTCCATGAGGGCCAAGTAAATTGCCCGAATTTCTAGAATATTGATGGGCAAGCGTCTCTCGGTTGCAGACCATCTTCCCTGCGTGCATGTTTCTTCCAGAACTGCTCCCCAGCCTGTCAGACTGGCATCTGTGGTTACTATCTTCCATTGTAGTGGAAGAAAGGCTTTGCCTTTTCAAAAGATTTTTGGTTCGTAACCACCAATTGAGGCTTTTGCGTATCCTTGGGGATAGGCACATCGGAAGATCCAAGGCAGGAGTCTTTTTGTTCCAAGCTGCGAGAATGCTTCTCTGCAGGGGCCTTGAGTGAAACTGGGCAAATGGAACAGCCTCGAAAGTGGCAACCATCCTTCCTAACAGTCTCATACATAGCTGAATGGATGGACTCCTTTTGCTTAATACTAAGCGGACAAGAGCTCTTACGGCCTTGACCTTTGGCTCTGGTAGAAACACCCTGCCTTGAGCAGTGTCTATGATCATGCCTAGATACTCCAACCTTGTTGAAGGTTGCAAAGAAGACTTTTCTAGGTTGATTATCCAGCCTAGTCTTTCCAAATGTCTTACTGTCTTGAAGACAGCGCGGTTCAGGTGTGCCACCGATTGTTCTATGAGTAGCAAATTGTCTAGATAAGCTACCACAGTTATGCCCTGAGCTGTTAGATTTTGCTAAGAGAATTTTTGTAAAAATTTGAGGAGCTGTAGCGAGACCGAAAGGAAGGGCCACAAACTGGAAATGGCGCTGGTCTACCGCGAACCTTAGATATCTTTGGTGAGCGGGAAAAATCGTCACATGAAGCTAGGCATCCTTGATATCTATTGATGCCATAAATTCTCCCCCCTGCAGGGTCGAGACCACGGAACGAATTGACTGCATTCAGAAGGATCGAATGTGTAGAAACTGATTCAGATTCTTTAGATCTAGGATGGGTCTGACATCTCCATTTGGCTTTGGAACGGTGAAGAGATTCGAGTAGAACCCTGAACCCTGATCTTTTGGGTTCATTTCTATTCTCACTCCCTGGGATAGAAAGCGATCTAAGGCCAGTAGTAGCGGTTCTCGCTTTACTGGATCTTTGGGAACTCTTGACCTTCGGAAAGGAGCAGGTGGAAGCTCTAGGAACTCTATTTTGTAACCTAGAGATACTGAAGAGACCACCCACTTGTCTTGAACCTCTTCCCGTCAGGCTCCTGAAAACTATAGGAGCCTTCCCCCCACTCGTCGAGTGGGGGCGCCCCTTCACAGGGATGTTTTGGGGCTCTGCTTGGCAGGCTTTCGTCCCCAAGCCTTTTTCTGCCCTTGGGTGTGACCTTGGGCCCTTCCTCTGAAAGTAGATTGGGAAGGCCGTCGCCACTGCTTAGAGCCTGCTGTTCCAGGGGAAGGGGAAATAGACCGTTTGAATGGCGGGCGTTTACTCCTCTTAACTGGTAGGAGTGTAGATTTACCACCTGTAATTTTTTGGATAAAATTATCTAGGCCATCCCCAAATAGGCATTCCCCTTTGAATGGGAAGCCAGCTAAATATCTTTTGCATGAAAGCTCTGCTGCCCAACTTTTAAGCCAAAGGGACCTGCGCATGTGTACCAACAGGAGAGACCAACAAGATGCTTGCTGGGCAGAATCCAGAATGGCATCAATCATAAAACACAGCACCTGTGGAAGGTCTGCATAGTTCACTTCCTCACTGGGAAGGAAACCAAGCATCTGCTTAACCTGTTCCGTGAGGAATTGACACAAACCCACAGTTTCGACTGTAGGTTGGACTACAGCGCCAGCCATGGAGAAGGAGGCTTTTAATAAAGTTTCCAGCTTTTTAACAGTTGGATCTTTAAACACCTGAGCATTGTCCAAGGGACAGGTCAGGTTTTTATTCACACAAGAAACAGCCGCATCCACGGATGGGACCTCCCACTTCTTGGGGAAGCTTTCCTCCAGAGGATAAAGCATAGAAAACCTTTTAGGCCTCAGCAGAGGGCATTTTAAATGTGGAACGCACTAGTTCAGTATAATACAGGACCTGCTTCTTGAGTGCCTGAGAGCAAGATGCTCTCTCCTCTTCCTCTGAATCCTCAGACTGCTCTTGATCCCTATGTCTGGATAGGGATCTCTCCTCATTGTCAGAAGAATCATCTGAAAGAGAAAGTGCAGCAGAGGGAGGGGATCTACCCCTTTTTCTGCTATCTTTTAAGGAAGCTGAAATAAAATTCATAATTCTTCCCTCAAAACCCTCCAATGTAGCCCTAAGCGAATCCTCTGTAACATACGCTGGGGCTGTAACATTAGGAGAGGCTGCAAAACCTGACAGGGGCACTGACTCATCCTGTGAGGCTGGCTCTAGTCTTGCAGGGGAGGGATGGTAATCTGCAGGCATCTTTAGGACCCCTGGACACAGGCGGTGACTTTCTTGTGCCTTTGTTACTCCCCCCTGAGACCCTCTTACGAGGAGACATAGTCCCAAGCTACAAAGCAGAGGTACTAGTACATATGCAATCACTGTTGTACTAAAAGTCTCACAATATACATATATGCTTAATACTGCACAACCTGATGCCGAGTTAGGTGTCTTAGGTTTAGCCTGGATCCGACCACTTTAGGATGCTCACTGCCCATACTCTGTGTCCATCTGTTTACAGAGCTCTGAACGCTCTGGGCTTTTAAATTAGCCACCTGGCGTCTGCACACCTGCAGTGGAGGCAATGACAATGAGCGGATTGGACACCAGCTTCACTGAGTGTGTATCTGAAAAGCATGTAAGTTTGCTCCTTACTCCCTCTAGTGGTGGAAATCAGGTAAGACCTGCAGCTACTCATCGAAGAAAATCCATTTGTAATATATATATATATATATATAATTAGGACTAACTTCTCTTACCTGTCCCCGCCGCAGGAACTGCTGAGAACAGACAGTTTCCAGCCTTCGCCCGTCATGGCGGGTAGCATTGTGCCAACCTTCAGGGTTTTTTTGGGTTCCTACTCAGAGAAACCTCTTACCTGGACCTGTAAAAGACTCTGCCAGAAACTTTCGTGCCACTGTTTTAATAGTACACCAAGCCTGATTTTCTCAGAGCCCAGTCCTCCAAAGGGAGACTTACAGGTAAAACCTTGCTTCTTCGGATGACGAGGCCCGGGTACCGTACCATCTTGGAAGTCAAAATATCGGCCCGAGATATGGATCCGGTCAGCATAGCCCTTTAAGCCCCCGCAGGGACCAAACTGGAGCTTTCTTCACAGCACGTTTTACGTGACCAACCACCTTAGACACTGGTGAAAAAACTGAGGTCCTCCCCATATGGGAGGGGTTATATAGGGGAGGAATTCTCCTTAATTGGGGTTAACCAGTGTCCAATCACCGATGGTGCCTATCTAACCCACTAATGAATACTCTGTGTCCCGTGATGTATGATCAAGAAAAAAAATAAATAAAAATGCTATAAATCTATCCCCTATTTTGTAGATGCTATAACGTTTGCGCAAACCAATCAATATACGCTTATTGCAATTTTTTTTTTTTTACCAAAAATATGTAGAAGAATACATATCGTCCTTGTTTTCAAACTTGTCACTCTTCTTTTGTTTATAGCGCAAAAAATAAAAACCGCAGTGGCGATTTAAATACCACCAAAAGAAAGCTCTATTTGTGGGGAAAAAATGATAACAATTTCATCTGAGTACAGTGTTGTATGACCGTGCAATTGTCATTCAAAATGTGTCAGAGCTGAAGCTGAAAAATGGCTTGGGCAGGAAGGGGGTGAAAATGCACTGTATTGAGGTGGTTAATGACATATATGTAAACTTGTATATATACTCACATTTCAGCAATAAAAAAAAAAAACTCCTTATAATCTCCTCTGTTACCGTGTGTATCACAGTTCCTCTAGCTGTCGGTTCTTACCCTCTGAATTCACAGCATCAGTAAGGGCACATCTGATGAAGGTGGCAGGCAAAGCTAAGATTAAAGCATGGTGGATTGTTAACCACTTCAGCCCCGGAAGATTAGGCTGCTCAATGACCAGAGCACTTTTTACAATTTGGTAATTGCGCGGTCATGCAAGTACCTAAAAACAAAATTTGCGTCTTTTTTTTTTTTTCTCCCACAAATGGAGCTTTCTTTTGATGGTATTTGATTTCCTCCTGGGTTTTTTTTTTTTTTTTTTATAAAAAAATTATATTTTCTACTTTTTGTTATAAGAAGAATCCAATAAACTCAATTTTAGTCACACATTTAGGCCAAAATGTATTCAGCCACATGTCTTTGTTAAAAAAAAAAGTCAAGCGTATATATAAAAGTTTGCGCAAAAGTTTTTTTATAGCGTCTACAAACTAGGGTACATTTTCTGGAATTTACGCAGCTTTTTGTTTGACTGCCTATCTCATTTCTTGAGGTGCTAAAATGGCAGTTCAGTACAATCCCCCCCAAATGACCCCATTTTGGAAAGTAGACACTCCAAGGAAATTGCTGAGAGGCATGTTGAGCCCATTAAATAGTTTATTCAATCACAAGATTGAAAAATGACAAAAAAAAAAATTACACAAAGTTGTCACTAAATGATATTTTGCTCACACAGGCCATGGGCATATGTGGAATTGCACCCCAAAATACATTTAGCTGCTTCTCCTGAGTATGGTGATACCACATGTGGGACATAAGCTTCTAAATGTTGTGCATAAAAATGCCAGGACAGTTCAACCCCCCCCCCAAATGACCAGTTTTTGGAAAGTAGACACTCCAAGCTATTTGCTGACAGGCATGTTGAGTCCACGGAATATGTTATATTTTGCCACAAGTTGCAAAACAATTTTTTTTTTTTTTTGCACAAAGTCTTGACTAAATTATATATATTGCTCAAACTAAAATACACCCCAAAATACATTCTGCTTCTTCTCCTGAGTACGGGGATACCACATGTGAGACTTTTTGGGAGCCTAGCCGTGTACAGGCCCTGAAAACCAAGCACCGCCTTCAGGCTTTCTAAGGGCGTAAAATGGTGATTTTACTCCTCACTACCTATCACAGTTAAGGAGGCTCAGAAATGTCCAGATAGCACAACCCCCCCCCCCCCCCAAATGACCCCATTTTGGAAAGTAGACACCCCAAGGTATTTTTTAAGAGGCATGGTGAGTATTTTGCAGCTCTCATTTGTTTTTGAAAATTCAATTTTCAAAACTTTGTGACAAAAAGCGAGATCTGCAAAATACTCAACGTGGCTCTCAGCAAATAGCTTGGGGTGTCTACTTTCCAAAATGGGGTCATTGGGAGGGGGTTGTGCTATCTGGGTATTTCATGGCCTCCGAAACTGTAATAGGCAGTGAGGAGTGAAATAAAAAATTTACGCCCTTAGCCTGAAGGCGGTGCTTGGTTTTCGGGGTCCTGTACACGGCTAGGTTCCCAAAAAGTCTCTCACATGTGGTATCTCCATACTCAGGAGAAGCAGCAGAATGTATTTTGGGGTGTAATTTAACATATGCCCATGGCACGTTTGAGCAATATATCATTTCGTGAAGACTTTGTGCAAAAAAAAAAAACTTGTGGCAAAATATAACCTATTCCGTGGACTCAACATGCCTGTCAGCAAATAGCTTGGAGTGTCTACTTTCCAAAAAGAGGTCATTTGGGGGGGGGGGGGGGGGGTTGAACTGTCCTGGCATTTTTATGCACAACATTTAGAAGCTTATGTCACACATCACCCACTCTTTTAACCACTTGAAGACAAAGCCCTTTTCTGACACTTTTTTTTTTTTACATGAAAAAATATTTTTTTGCAAGAAAATTACTTTTAACCTCCTAACATTATATATTTTTTTTAAAGAAAATGTCCTACAAATTAAAATGTTGGGTGGTGCAATTTTTTTTTTTCACACAGTATTTGCGAAGCTATTTTTCAAACGCAATTTTTTTGGAAAAAACACACTTTCTTTTTAATTTTAATGCACTAAAACTATATTGCCCAAATGTTTGATGAAATAAAAAATGATCTTCTGCCGAGTACATAAATACCAAACACGACGTGCTTTAAAATTGTGCACAAATGTGCAGCGGCGACAAACTACATACATTTTTAAAAGCCTTTACAGGTTACCACTTTAGATTTACAGAGGAGGTCTGCTGCTAAAATTTACTGCCCCCGATCTGACCTTCGCGGCGATACCTCACATACATGGTGCAATTGCTGTTTACATATGACACCAGACCGACGCTTGCGTTCGCCTTTGCGTGTAAGCATGACGGGTGCTTTTTTTATTTTATTTTTTTAATCATTTTTATTATCTCAGGGAATGTAAATATCCCCATGATTACAGTAGTTGGTGACAGGTACTCATTTAAAAAAAAAAAATGGGGTCTATTAGACCGTAGATCTCTCCTGCCCTCCAAGCATCTGACCACATGCTTTCCCAATGGCGCTGTTTATGACCAGCGAAACCTAAGTCATGAAATGCCCATAGCTTCCGGTTTCTTAGGCCATAGAGATGATTGGAGTCGTTCTGGTCTCTGATCAGCTCTATGGTCAGCTGGTGGAACCACCGGCCGCATTTTCCCTGTTGGGACAGGAGAGCCCGAGAAAGCCATGGAAGACGGTGGGAGGGGGGGGCCTTCCACGGCTTGTAAAAGCAGTCTAGAGGCTAATTAGCCACTAGGATTTCTTTTACATGAAAGCCGACCACTGGCTGAAAAGAATTATACCAAGATGATACCCAAACCTGCAGGGATCGTTCTGGTATAACCACTCAAAGTCCAGCAACATACCAGTACATCGCTGGTCCTTGTTGGGCATACATTGTAATGTTTTTTTTTTTTTTTTTCATGCAGCCTGTGGGCTGAAGAAAAAAAATATTGATCGGTGGGTATGCCCACCATTAGAATACTGCCCTTCATCCACCCACTTCTAATACATGCACCAATTTTTATTTTTTTTTTAAACTGTGGTGGGGAAATCACCTCCTACAGCGCTGGAGTCGCTGATTTACGTATCGTGGGAGCAAGCGCTGTTGCTGTCGAGATAAATAAATCAGTGCTGCAGCTGAATGGCGTACCTGCTAAGCAAATGATGGTTAACAAAAAAACAAAGTACTGTAACATTACAGTATACATAATCACATAATCACACACATAGGTTGGACTTGATGGACTTGTGTCTTTTTTCAACCTCACCTACTATGTAACTATGTATAACAGTAAGGTATACCATACCTGCACAGCAAATACAATAAAACATAGTAAAAATAAAACCTTTTTTAACGCAATCTGTGCCTAAAAAAAATATATGCCGAAGCATGGGGGCAACCTGCCCCTAATGTTAGGCGCAAATCACTCCTCCACCCCTGCCCCCATGCTTCGACATATATGCTCTTTTTTTTTTTTAAACTGTGGTGGTGAAATTACCGCCTACAGCGCTGGAGTCACGGCTTTACGTATCGTGGGAGCAAACGCTGTTACTGTCGGAATAAATAAACCCGTGCTGCAGCTGAATGGCGTACCTGCTAAGCAAATGATGGTTAACAAAAAAAACAAGGTAACATTACAGTAGAACAGTAAGGCAATACCATACCTGCCAAGCAAATACAATAAAACATAATAAAAAATTACAGTTCTAAAATACAGTAACAGAGAGAGAACAATAGAGCAGACAGTAGAGAGCAAACATAAGGGAGAGAAGAAAAATAAAACCAACTATTTTTGGCTTTTTTTTATTTTATATTTTTTGTGTGTTTGCCAAAAAAAAACCAAAACATTTTTTTCTAAGAACTGTAAACTGTGAACGTTCTAGATTAGGGCCTCTCAAAATGTGATGGCCACCTTTATCTTTCGAGGCCCTGTGTTAGTGTGCCCTAGGACTGTGCAGTGCTGTACCTATGCTAATACTCCACTAGTGTGTGGTAGCCTTTGAAACAGTCACCGATGCAGAGACCAGGTTGGTCAGGACAGGAGGGACAGTAGGTCACGCCTAAATCCGCGTTTTCTGCAGACGCGACATCTTCTTTGAGGTGTTCTTTGGACAGGGGTACCAGGGAGGACATACGGAAAATGCCTCTCATGCAGCCGGCTCACTGCATTTGCGTTGGGAAGGTGGGGCATAGCACCGTCTGGAAACGGAAGGGCTGTGACGATCTCTTCCTGGAATTTTAGGAAGGATCCAGTTCGTCCTGAAGCTTTGTATAGCACAAAAGCGTTCAGCAGAGCCAATTGAAATAAGTATACAGACACTTTTTTGTACCAGCGTCTGGCCTTACGGGCAATTGGGTACGGCGCCAAAAACTGGTTGTTGAGGCCCACCCCTCCCATGTTAAGGTTGTATTCGTGGACACAGAGGGTTTCTCCACAACACCAGTCGCTGTAGGAATTTGGACTGTCGTATCTGCATGAAGGGAGGACAGAACTAAAACATTCCGTGAATCCCTCCACTTCACTGCTAACAAATTATTACACTTCAAGCAGGCTCTATCCCACCGTCTAAATCGGGATTCTACAAGACGTTGGGGGAAGCCCCGGCGATTAGATCGCATGATGCCACATGTGCCAATTCCACAATCAAAAGGTGACTAAAAAGTGACACGCTCGTGTAATAATTGTCCATGTACAAGTGGTACCCCTTTCCGAATAAGGGTGACACCAAGTCCCACACAATCTCACCAGCACTCCCTATGTAGTCTGGGCAGTTCTTCGGCTCTACGTGACTATCTTTTCCCTCATAAACCATAAAACGATATGTATTGCCTGTTGCCCTGTCACAGAGCTTATATATCCTAACCCCATATCTGGCACGCTTGCTGGGAAGATACTGTTTGATAGACAAGCGGCCAGAAAACTTAATCAGGGACTCATCAACGCAGACAACATGATCGGGA
This sequence comes from Lithobates septentrionalis, assembly GCA_037952835.1. Taxonomy (NCBI): domain Eukaryota; kingdom Metazoa; phylum Chordata; class Amphibia; order Anura; family Ranidae; genus Lithobates; species Lithobates septentrionalis. Next base: position 4,432 of record JBBDGP010000638.1, on the reverse strand, counting down.
GTAAACAAGGCAGCAAACTAAATCTGTGTATGCTAATGCTGTGTGTTAGAAATATCGTATTTATTGACAACTGTGTGTAAATAAATAAAAAATCTTTTTTTTTTTTTTTTTTTTTTTTTTCTTTCTTTCTTGCATTTTCCAAAAATTTGTGGCAAAAATTACACTTTCAAAAGACTTGTCCTATGCCTTTCAGGCAATACCTTGGAGTGTTTGCTTTTCAAAATGTGGTAATTTTGTAGGTGTTTCTCCTGTTCTGGCACTTCAGGGAATCAAGAAATATGATAGGTAGTCAGGAAATGAGATGCGTAACTTGTGCTCCTTAACCACTTCCGGACCGCCGCAAGCCGATATACGTCCTTACTTTGAAGGGGGATATCGTTGTTATGGCAGCAGCTAGTTGCCAAAGCCCCGGTACCCTCTTGTTCCGCCGGCGGTCCGCTTCAAGATAAAAGTGGTCTCTGTGGTGGATTCACTTTTATCGGCGGCGCGAGAGGGGTCCCCCTCCCGCCGCGCTCCGGTGCCCTCCGCCACTTACTGGAGCCGCCGGCAGAGGCGATCGGGTCCTTCTGCTGGCTGGGCATGGAGACGAGTGAAGGGAAGATGGCCCCCACCCGTCTCCATGACATTGCAGGGCGGAAGGGATGTCAAAATGTCACTTCCGCCCATTGCTCTTTAAGGGACATTTTTTTTTTATTGCATTTTGGTGTAAATATGAGATCTGAGGTCTTTTTGACCCCAGATCTCATATTTTAAGAGGTCCTGTCATGCTTTTTTTCTGCTTTCATGCTTTTTTATGAAAACTGTGTTCAAATAACACATGTGAGGTATCGCCATGATCAGTAGAGCAATGATTCTAGCCCTAGACCTCCTCTTAAGGGTAAAAGTTTGTCGCCATTTCACGAGCGGGTGCAATTTTGAAGCGTGACATGTTGGGTATCAATTTACTTGTAATATTATCTTTCACAATCTAAAAAAAAAAACTGGGCTAACTTTACTGTTGTCTTATTTTTTTTTTTTTAATTCAAAAAAGTGTATTTTTTCAAAAAGCTCTTGCAAGACTGCTGCGCAAATAGGATGTGACAAAGTATTGCAACGACCGCCATTTTATTCTCTAGGGTGTTAGAACCCCCAAAACATTATACATTTGTTTTTCTAAGTAATTTTCTAGCAAAAAAAAAAACAAAACGTTTAACTTGTAAACAACACATATAAAAAAGAGGCTCTGTGCTTAAGCGGTTAAAATCCCAAAGGTACTTCTTGGATTTTGTGCCCCTCTATACATCTAGATTGAAAAAGTTTCAAGATGTGGTATCCCCATACTCAGGAGGCATGTTTTCTCTAGTTCCAGGAGTACGTAGTCCTGTGTGCACGCCTCTTGCGTGCCTCTGGGGCACACATCTGCCAATCACAGCGCTCACAAAATGTGAATAAAAAAAAAAAAAAGGTCCTTTTGCTGCTTACCAGCTCTCCTTCACACACAGACCTTATGTGAGGGAAGGAGAGTTAATCTGTGCCAGAGCAGTGAGTAGTTTGAATGCACAGTGCTTCTACACACTTGCCACACCTCTGTGCAGGATTTGTGAGTGCCCTGATCAGCCACATACCAGTACAGCATCTGTCAGTGCCCTGATTACAGCCATCATTAGTGCCCTGACTTAGTCACACCAGTGTGCCTATTATCCGTGCCCTGATTTAGTTACACCAGTGTTCCTATTATCCGTGCCCTGATTCAGTCACACCAGTGTGCGTATTATCCGTGCCCTGATTCAGTCACACCAGTGTACCCGTCGTCTGTGCCCTGATTCAACCATACCAGTGCAGTGGTCATCAGTGCTCTGATTCAGCCACACCAGTGGAGCCATCATCAGTGCCCTGATTCTGCCACACCAGTATACCTGTCGTCAGTGCCCTGATTCAGCCACGCCAGTGCAGCCGTCATTTGTACCCCTGATTCAGCCACATTAGTGCAAGCCGTCATCAGTGCCCTGATTCAGCCACACCAGTGCAGCTGTCATCAGTGCCCTGATTCAGCCACACCAGTGCAGCTGTCATCAGTGCTCTGATTCAGCCACACCAGTGCAGCTGTCATCAGTGCTCTGATGCAGCCACACTAGTGCACCCATCAGTCATTGTCAAACCAGTAGTGTCACCAGAGCCAGAGTATGTCATGTCCAAAAAATATATATACCAGAAACGAGGTGTTTCAAACCCTTTGCATGACAGATGAGAGCAACAGGGAGCTCTCGCTGTCTGATTCCGATTTGGAGTATGAACTGATGGAGAGTCAGTAATTGAACCGGAGGTGGAAAGGGTGCCTACAAAAAGGATGATGCATTTTGGAGAGGAGCAGCGCTGTACATCATCCCGTTTAAGCAAGCTCCAGCAGCACAGTACCCCTGGATGAATGGCCAGGTACTAGTGGTGGGGTGTCACATCAGCTACAAATGGTTTTCGGCCCATACCTGTCTCCTAGCATTAATCGGTGGTAATAGGGGAGATGGTATGTCCATAAGGTGAATCCAGATAGTATTCTGCTAATCTCTTGCACGATCTGTTCCACTCTCCGCCTGGCGGACATACCATCTCCTCTATTACCACCGATTTAAGGCTATAATATTCAATATTGGCCTAAGTGGATATTCCTACACTATATAGATTATCTTAGGGAGTTTACACCATTTATCCTATTATGACCCATGCCTCTTCACAACTGTGTGCTATAGAGCCCTAATCTCTGCACCCCTCTGCTGCCCCTGGGGGTGCTCCACCTTGTGGCGGTAGGCCTTAGGGGCCCCAGTGCCCATCCCCAGGCTTGACCGATGTGTTCCCCCCCGACCCACCACCGGGATTGCTGCCCTACTACTAGCATTTTGGGTCCTGAGGAACGTTACGTTGACCCGACTACCCGAAATATACAGAGATCTATCATATATAATCTTGCTGTATATACAATTTATATATAATTTCCGTTGGCTGTAATGGGGCATAGTATCCTGATTTTTCCAGATCATGTGGATTAGACAAGCCAGACTCTGGTAAACCTTCCTTCGCTCAGAAATGGGCGCACCCTCGACATTGCGGACTGGTCCAAGATCTGGTTGGCAACAAAGTCGTCTTCACAAAATGTACTAGCAGTGGAAGCGAACTATAAAGTGTTCACCTGCTGGTACTTGATACCAGCCAGAATAGCTAAATTTGTCCCCTCAGCTTTGTTTTCGTGGCTGTTTGGAAAAAGGCACCCATATGCAAATTTGTTGGACCTGCCCAATAGTCCAAACCTTCTGGAATGATATTTTCGCTCTCGCTTCCAGAGTGTTCGAAACATAGGTGCTTCTGCACCCAACCATTGCACTTCTCACCCTGAAACTGGACTGCTTATCACACATGTAATTTAAGCTTTTTTTTTTTTTTTTTTTTTCAATTGCAGCAGAGGCGAAACACAGGGTGAATCCTGTCATGATGCACGCCAAAATGGAAGCCATAGAAGACCAGGTCTCCAAATTTGACAAAATATGGCGTCTACGGGTAGCACACTGCTTGCTGTCAACCTTTGACGACTCTGTCCTCTTGCCGTTGTAGCTGACATCAAGTCGTTCTACTGCGAGTCTTGCTGGCACCCGGGTTAACCTTGTGGACTCCTTCTCTTTCCCCTTCTTCTCTCGTTTCCTCCCTTCCTCTCCAATGGATATGAAGCTCCCTCCTCCTTATAAGGCATGGACTCTTTACTTTTTTCTCTCCTGCTGCAACTCCTCCTGTTATCAAACTACTTTGGCTCACCTGTGTTCTCTATAACCTATAGTCGGAACATCTCTACCACCCCCCAGCCTATAGCAGCTCATAGTCTCTAACAATCATACCTACTCACATGTACTTCTTAACCCAACTCTGTCTGTTGGTCAGTCATGCAGCTTAGTGATCCCACATTGTCATGCTTTGTCAAAAACATACTGCTTTTCTTGAAATACTACTAGCGGCTTCTTTACGAGTCCTAACTCGTCTACGCAATGTTTCCTAGGTTGTTATTCTTAGTGAATTGTTACTCCAGTAACCCTATACCGCCGGTACAAGTGGTTATATTTTGCTACTCAATGTTAGGTCTGGCTACCAATTGGCCTGCATGTTGTGGAGCTTCATTCTCTTTGTCTTTGTTTATTCAACATCTTTGTTATGTTTTTGTAAACTCAATAAAACTCTTTAACAAGGATGGAGGCTGCGGTGGAGGTGCCGGTCCCTTTTGGCACACTCACAAGCCACCTCGCACAGGAAAAGTGTTCCCTTATCCCTCCTTTTTTTGATAAGTTTGTCTATAAAGTTTGGGAGCGTCCAAAACACCCCTTGTGATCCCAAAGTGTTTCACTGTGCGTTATCCCTTTGAGGAAAGTTCTACTCAAAAAATGGACAACTCTGCCTGTGGTGGATCCCCCGATTTTCC
>JBBDGP010000637.1:4395000-4462744 GCA_037952835.1 Lithobates septentrionalis | reverse complement strand
AGCTATGATGGTTTTTCCCACGGAATTACGCTCAAGCTTGTCTTGCACACACACGGTCACACCAAAGTCCGACCGTCCAGGGACTAGAAAAGGGAAGTTCAATAGCCAGCGCGCCACCATTTGGGCTCCTTCTGCTCTTGTCCGCTCATTACTGATTTTCAGCTCGCTCTTCACAGGCCTTGCTGTTCTTCAGTGCGTTCTGTTTAGTTCGTTCTGACCAGCCGATCGTTTTGTTGCGGGTACGTGCTCGTCGTAGAGTTTGTGCTGTGCAGGGGCTTGGTGTAATAACCCTAATTATGTTGCCTCAGTTGGGCCTGAGGCCGGACTTTCACAAGCCCCAATGACGGCCCTGGAAGCTGGCCATCCTGGCTTGCCCCCCCAAAACGCCCCTGAAGTGCGAGAAAAATATGTCGAATATTTTACGGGTAGGGAGGCCATTGCTATGCCAGCACATTTTGAATACATTTTCTCTTTTATCAGATCAAAGCTTGATTTTCATTTACTGCTTGGGTTTCTTTTAGCTGTCTCCTAGGTTCTACTAGTGCACTTGTAGTGCCAAGTGGTTTTTCCATTATTAAATAACACCCATTGTCACTGTAAACACCAACTTAACACAAAAAATGGTATTGATCATTGAAAGAAGAAGCCACACATTGTTGAGTATAAAACCTTTTACTCCGTGCACATTCACATGTGCGTTTTATAAAACATTTGGCAGTAAAAAAAAACCACAGAGGTGATAGGTGTCCTTCGCGCTATCAATAATGTGTAGCAAATAAATGAGATAATTGCAGCAAAATCTAAACACAAATATAGAAAACTACAAAGAAAAATGATTTTGCGCAATAGCTTAATTACCTGAGGAGAACTCCTCTAGGTATAGTGTTGTGAAAACAATCATAGCAGGAATACTAAAGTGCAATACTGTAAGTGCATAAAGATAATGTAACAAGAGGAATAATCATAAACTTATGACTGGTAAAGCTAAATAGATAATCACAAATAGTATAAAGTGCCTAGTGAATAATAACAAAATAATGGTGATGAATAATGCACCAAAAACAGTGAAAAAGTGCAATCCAAGGTTAATAGTCCAAAACTAGATAGATGGAAAAAGCTAGGTCCACATGGTAAGCTGGACTGTGCTGAAAAGTCACAGATGTGGAGTGTAAAGTAAATCCAATGGGTGGCTTCTTAATAATAAAATACAGTGATGTTGTCCATATGTAACTCCATACAATTTGCTAGATGTAGTCTCTCAGAACTCTCACCTTAAAGCTGATTAACAATTGCATCTGTGAGTTCGGGTTTGTAGGTGTTGCCACTGTTGGGTGTAGTCAGTGAGGCTGGTTGTAGATTTCTCCTTTAAAAATCCTCTGCTGAAGTTCCTAAAAGGCTCCGGTATTGCCACCACAGTGGTAGGGGGAGGAAAAAGGAGAAAAAAAGGGGGGTCCACTGGTGTAGTATATTAAAACAGTAAAGCGATATTTATTGAGTGTCTACAATGGACTTTTACATTGTAACAAAAGATTAAAAGCAAATGGAATAAGGTAGTGACAATGTGGGGTTCTCAGCGCCCTCTCACTTTTCCTCCTGGTGTACGTCTCGCTCTGGCCACTCCCTACGCGTTACGACACAGTCACGTGTCTTCATCTGGCAAATCGGATTGGTTGTACTATTTTGTGATATATAGCGAGAAACTGGAAGTATTGTGTCGGCCATCTTAACTGTGGTCAATGTTATGTTTACATAGTGGCCATTTTGCCGTAGGCCAATAGGTTATGTATATTGTCCATTTTGTTGTAGGTGAAACCTAATTCATCTCTGCATGTGTATATTAATGGACGCAGCCATCTTTTTGGTAGGGAACGTCTAGATGTACAAAGATGCATATAGATGTATTTCACATATGCCGCATAAAGGTCAATAATAGAAATGTAAATAAAGACAAAATATAGCGGTAGTCTTACGGATTGATAAGTGGATTAAATGGTGTAAGAATTAAAATAAAAATGAATCCTGCTACATATTGAAGATTTTAAATATGAAAAAAGAAGAACTCCGCCGTGGCATATTGTCCTGCTGGGTGTATGTTCTTAATGGTTTGCTATAGATCTTGCATGTATTCTAAAATGGGCTAACACAGTCATACAGGTAGAGGAAATCTGAGAGTGCCCTAGAGGTATACCAATAAAACAAATATTAAAAGATGCCTTAAAAATATTTTACGAATGATATAAGAAATATTAAAATAAAAATTAAAGTAAAATTTAAACTAAAAATTGACAACAAGGAATATTCTCCATGGGATAATTAATAAAATAGAGACCAAATAAGGATAAAGACATTTAAAATTCTTATTTATGAGGAGAGATGTGTAAGTATATATCCAATATTATGTGTCCTTAGATAAGTGGTAGTAGGTATGGGAAATTATTCTCAAATATGAAGATAATTTAAAGGGAAATATAGAGAATATGGGTGGAATGGACCTAAAAGAGACTAATATTTAGCTAGTGGTTAAAAGTTACTCAAAAAACAATTCAGGTCAAACTCCACGTTGAGGCATGGTATGGATCCATTTGGATTCTTTCTGGCTGTTGGTTCTGACCATATGGCTTCCTCTCCATGCATTCTTATATTTTTCTATGCCCCAAAATTGGAGATGTGTGGGGTCTTTATTGTGTACCTGGGCAAAGTGTCTCGAAACATTGTGTTTGGGGAAGCCTGATTTTATATTTTGGACATGTTCCTGTACTCTTGTTTTAAGTGCCCTTTTAGTATGGCCTACATATTGAAGATTGCAGCTACACTGTAAGACATAGACTACTCCCTCAGTGTGGCATCCTATGAAATCTTTAATAATAAAGGTTTGTCCTGTATTAGTAGCTGTAAATTCTTTGCGTTTTCCTTGGAATTTCTGTGAATGTCGGCACGCATAGCAATTTCGGCGAGGGTAAAATCCTTTACCAGAGAAAAATGTGTATGTTGGGATAGGAGGAGGTTCAACTACAGATTTTACAATGAGGTCTCTAATGGTTGGCGCCCTTTTATAGACCATATTAGGTCTTTCTGGCAGGATCTTCTTGAGGTCTCTATCGTTCTTGAGGATGTGCCAATGTTTCTGAATAAGTTTAGCTACAACCTTATGTTGTATGTTGTAGTCCAATAGGAGGGAAGGTGCTTCATGTTGGAATGTCATTTTAGGGAGATTAGAGAGCATGGTTGTCCTATCCATTTCGTTGACATGTTGGATCTGTTTGTCTATCCATCGGTCATTATATCCCTTCATCTTGAATCTTTCTCCAATTAGTTTAGCCTGAGTTTTATAATCATCTTCTTTGGTACAGTTTCTTTTTATTCTTATGAGTTGTCCCTTTGGAATATTAAATAGCCATGGTTTGTGGTGACAGCTGTCAATAGATAGATAGCTATTGGCATCCACATTTTTAAAATAGGTTTTAGTGACTATTTCTTGTCCTTCCAGGCTGATGTTCAAATCTAAGAAATCAACTGTCTTTTCATCTATTTTCCATACCAGATTAATGTTTTTGTTATTTTCATTCAATTTGTTTAGGGGTGTTTCAAGTGAACATCTATCTCCATTCCAAACTATAACCAGGTCATCTATATACCTTTTGTATAGGGAAAGTTCAGTGGGGGTGTCCGTATATACCGCTGTCTCCTCCCATTGTGCCATGAATGCATTTGCCACTCCTGGTGCAAATTTAGCACCCATGGCTATTCCTACTGCTTGTTTATAGTAGGATTGATTATGCCAAAAGTAATTACACTTTAGGCAAAAATCCAGACACTTAATCAAATACTTTCTTTGTTTACACATTAGGGTGCTATGTTTCCTGAGTAGCCACTTGGTGGCTGAACATGCATCATGATGTTGTACTATTGTGTAGAGGGATGTAACGTCCGCAGTAGCCAGTAATGTTCTACCCTCTAACACTGGTAATGTTTCCAAAAGTTGTAATATGTGTTTAGTGTCTTTAAGGTATGCTTGAGTTTGTTGGACAGCTGGTGGTATGAAAAAATCTATATACTGCCCCATTCTAGGTGTTAGGGAGTCTATCCCATTCACTATTGATCGTCCTGGTGGGTATTCTTTACATTTGTGTATTTTCGGGACTGTATAAATAATTGGGATTCTACAAGTTTCTGGTATTAGATATTTGGATTCTTTTGGGGTTCAGAATTTCTTTCTTGACTCCCAAATTCACTAGGAGTTCCAGTTCTTTTTTATATTTAGTAGTTGGATTCCCAAGTAATTTGATATAAGTTGTTTCGTCTTGTAGTTGTCTATTTAACTCGTTTAGATATTGCTCTTTGGATTGTAGTACTATTGCACCTCCCTTGTCTGCTGGACGAATTATTATGTCTTTTCTCTCAGCCAGTAATTTCATACCTTTTTTTAATATGTATATGGTCTGTAGCCTTTCTGAGTTTTAGAGATTCCAAATCTTGTAAAACCAGGTTTTTGAAGACTTCTATATGCTGGTTATTAGGCACTTGCGGATTGTATAATGAATTATTGCGTAACGTGCTATGTGCTGGTGTCTGAGAGGTGTCTGTTGTTAGATTTTGTGGTTTTCAAGGGTTGTTCATCATATATTTTTTTATGTTAATCTTTCTAATATATTTTTGTATTCCTATATATGTGTTGAATTTGTTAAGGTTTTTTACAGGTTCATGTTTCAGGCCCTTATCCAACACTGCTAATTCTTCTGTGGTAATGGAAATTCCACTGAGGTTGACTACATTTTCTCTTAGAGCCCTTGCACACTGGGGCGGTTTGCAGGCGCTATTGCGCTAATAATAGCGCCTGCAAACCGACCCGAAAGTGCCGCTCCTTGCATTCCAGTGTGAAAGCCCCGAGGGCTTGCACACTGGAGCGATGCGCTGGCAGGACGGTAAAAAAAGTCCTGCTAGCCGCATCTTCGGAGCGGTGAAGGAGCGGTGTGTATACCGCTCCTTTACCGCTCCTGCCCATTGAAATCAATGGGACGGCGCGGCTATACCGCCGGAAATGCGCCTCTGCAGAGGCGCTTTGCGGTGGTATTTAACCCCTTCTCGGCCGCTAGCGGGGGGTAAAACCGCCCCGCTAGCGGCCGCATACCGGCGGTAAAACGCCGCTAATAATAGCGGCGTTTTACCGCCGACGCCGCCCCCCGCCCCAGTGTGCAAGGGCTCTAACTACTCTCTTTTTCTTTTGTAGTTTCTTTCCTGCTCTGTGTCCTCTCTTCGTTCTGGTGTGCTTCTTGTTCGATCTTCTTGAGGTCATCTCCTGTGTGAGCGGTTGGTGTCTTGTGGTGGTCTCCGAGGAGAGTAGTCTCTCCTCTCTCTGTCTAAAAAAGGCCTTGGTGTATTGTAGCCTTGTTGGTTAGAGTGGTATTGTTGGTTATCATAGTAGTAGTAGCGGCCGTCCCTAATAGGGTCAAATCTATTATAGGTGGGTATGGTCGCTCTACCATATCCTCCATAATAGTCTTGCTGGTAAGGTGGTGCTCTATTGTCCCTTTGATTTCTTTCATTTTGTTGCCAATTTTTGTAATTTTTTTTTAAAAGGTTTTTTAAAAGGTTTCTTCCCCGTTTTTCTTGGAGTGTGTTGTCCATATCCATAGGTATTTTTTTGTTCATAGTTTGTTCTTGGTGTACCTGAATATGTATCTCTGTCATCCCATCTTGGTGGGTTATGACCGTTTGTGTTACGTTGATCTCCATATGTTCTTGGTGTTTGCATGTATCCCTCTCTGTCCTCCCATCTTGGTGGATTATGTATATGGGATACAGTGGGGTCTTGAATTCTGACTTCTCTTTCTGGTGTTGAATATGCTGATACAGGTAGTGCTTGTTCCATTTTGCTTTGCCATTTAAACACTTGGTCTGTCTTGTAATCTGTCATGTCATAGTTACATAGTAGGTGAGGTTGAAAAAAAGACACAAGTCCATCAAGTCCAACCTATGTGTGTGATTATGTGTCAGTATTGCATTGTATATCCCCGTATGTTGTGGTCATTCAGGTGCTTATCTAATAGTTTCTTGAAGCTATCAATGCTCCCTGCTGAGACCACCGTCTGTGGAAGGGAATTCCACATCCTTGCCGCTCTTACAGTAAAGAACCCTCTACGTAGTTTAAGGTTAAACCTCTTTTCTTCTAATTTTAATGAGTGGCCACGAGTCTTGGTAAACTCTCTTCTGCGAAAAAGTTTTATCCCTATTGTGGGGTCACCAGTCCGGTATTTGTAAATTGAAATCATATCCCCTCTCAAGCGTCTCTTCTCCAGAGAGAATAATTTCAGTGCTTGCAACCTTTCCTCATAACTAAGATCCTCCAGACCCTTTATTAGCTTTGTTGCCCTTCTTTGTACTCGCTCCATTTCCAGTACATCCTTCCTGAGGACTGGTGCCCAGAACTGGATCGCATACTCTAGGTGCGGCCGGACCAGAGTCTTGCAGAGCGGGAGAATTATCGTTTTATCTCTGGAGTTGATCCCCCTTTTAATGCATGCCAATATTCTGTTTGCTTTGTTAGCAGCAGCTTGGCATTGCCTGCCATTGCTGAGCCTATCATCTACTAGGACCCCCAGGTCCTTTTCCATCCTAGATTCCCCCAGAGGTTCTCCCCCCAGTGTATAGATTGCATTCATATTTTTGCCACCCAAATGCATTATTTTACATTTTTCTACATTGAACCTCATTTGCCATGTAGTCGCCCACCCCATTAATTTGTTCAGGTCTTTTTGCAAGTTTTCCACTTCCTGCGGAGAAGTTATTGCCCTGCTTAGCTTAGTATCGTCTGCAAATACAGAGATTGAACTGTTTATCCCATCCTCCAGATCGTTTATGAACAAATTAAATAGGATTGGTCCCAGCACAGAACCCTGGGGAACCCCACTACCCACCCCTGACCATCCTCATAGAAGGTTAATAGATCGGTTTGGCAAGAACGATTCTTCATGAATCCATGCTGATTACTGCTAATGATATCGTTCGTATTACTAAAATCCTGTATATAGTCCCTTATCATCCCCTCCAAGAGTTTACATACTATCGATGTTAGGCTAACTGGTCTGTAATTCCTAGGGATGTATTTTGGGCCCTTTTTAAATATAGGTGCTACATTGGCTTTTCTCCAATCAGCTGGTACCATTCCAGTCAGTAGACTATCTGTAAAAATTAGGAACAACGGTCTGGCAATCACTTGACTGAGTTCCCTAAGTACCCTCGGATGCAAGCCATCTGGTCCCAGTGATTTATTAATGTTAAGTTTCTCAAGTCTAATTTTAATTCCGTCCTCTGTTAACCATGGAGGTGCTTCCTGTGTTGTGTCACGTTGATATTTTTTCATTTTCCAATTTTGGACTTCTAAGTCCTTAGCGATAAGGTCTTTGTTAAGTTGTGTCGCTAACTTCTTAAACTCAATGGACTCTTTGTATGGTTCCAATTTCTGTTTGATTTCTTCTATTTGTTGTTCTATTAATTTGGTCTTTTTTAATTTTCTTTGTAATAGAAATTTTAAGCCGTCTATGCTTTTGCCATTGAAGAATTCAAATCATTCATCCATAGACTTATCTGCCAATCCATCGTTTGGTGGTAGTTCCCACCTTAATCTTCTAGGGACAATATTTTCCCTTATATATCTTTCAAAGGTGTTAGTATCCCACCATAAGTTAACTTTTTTCTCCATATAGTGTCCTAACTTTCTGACCATGCTTTCCAGATCTAATTCGCTTTACTGTTTTAATATACTACACCAGTGGAGCCCCTTTTTTTCCTCCTTTTTCTTCCCCCACCAGCCACCACTGTGGTGGCAATACCGGAGCCATTTAGGAACTTCGGCAGAGGATTTTTAAAGGAGAAATCTACAACCAGCCTCACTGACTACATCCAACAGTGGCAACACCTACAAACCCGAACTCACAGATGCAATTATTAATCAGCTTTAAGGTGGGAGTTCTGAGAGACTACATCTAGCAAATTGTATGGAGTTATATATGGACATATATATACCACCTGCTCTCATTTATCCATCAGAATGCATGTGCCTCCACTGTGGGGACACTCATATTTTAGTGTTAGGACCACAGATATCAGGGTGCCGTGACGAGGCTCTGTGGCTTACGCATGCATTTGCAAATGCGTGCAGACCAATCCCCTGTTTTTAACGCATACTGTTAGACAGGTTAATTTGGTTGTCTGCGAGCTGGTGGTAAGTAGGCTTGGAATTTTTTCCTGGGCATTCCCCAGACCTTGTTTGTATCTGTTTGTAGCCCTCCTATGCCGCTTACTGCGATAGCCAGCTATAAATGAGGGTGGTGGCAAGTTTTTTGAGATCACCTTGGTGTGTGTATTGGTCCAGCAACACACCAGCACCTTTGCAGCCATTGTGCTATTTTCTAGGTGTCTGGTGTGCTCCTGTACCTTTAAGAAGGGATGGGCTGCCCTTCAGTCCACCCGCTCTCATTTATCCATCAGAATGCATGTGCCTCCACTGTGGGGACACTCATATTTTAGTGCTAGGACCACAGATATCAAGGTGCCGTGACGAGGCTCTGTGGCTTACGCATGCATTTGCAAATGCCTGCGGACTAAACCCCTGTTTTTAAAGCATACTGTTAGACAGGTTAATTTGGTTGTCTGCGAACTGGTGGTAAGTAGGCTTGGAATTTTTTCCTGGGCATTCCCCAGGCCTTGTTTGTATCTCTTTGTAGCCCTCCTATGCCGCTTACTGCGATAGCCAGCTATAAATGAGGGTGGTGGCAAGTTTTTTGAGATCACCTTGGTGTGTGTATTGGTCCAGCAACGCACCAGCACCTTTGCAGCCATTGTGCTATTTGCTGGGTGTCTGGGGTGCTCCTGTACCTTTAAGAAGGGATGGGCTGCCCTTCAGTCCACCCGCTCTCATTTATCCATCAGAATGCATGTGCCTCCACTGTGGGGGCACTCATATTTTAGTGTTAGGACCACAGATATCAGGATGCCGTGACGAGGCTCTGTGGCTTACGCATGCATTTGCAAATGCGTGCGGACTAAACCCCTGTTTTAACGCATACTGTTAGACAGGTTAATTTGGTTGTCTGCGAGCTGGTGGTAAGTAGGCTTGGAATTTTTTCCTGGGCATTCCCCAGGCCTTGTTTGTATACATAACCTATTGGCTTACGGCAAAATGGCCGCTATGTAAACATAACATTGACCACAGTTAATATGGCTGACACAATACTTCCGGTTTCTCGCTATATATCACAGAATAGTACAACCAATCCGGTTCCCCAGATGAAGACACGTGACTGTGTCATAACGCGTAGGGAGTGGCCGGAGCGAGACGTACACCAGGAGGAAAAGTGAGAGGGCGCTGAGAGCGCCACATTGTCACTACCTTATTCCATTTGCTTTTAATCTTTTGTTACAATGTAAGAGTCCATTGTAGACACTCAATAAATATCGCTTTACTGTTTTAATATACTACACCAGTGGACCCCCCCTTTTTTTCTCCTTTTTCTTCCCCCTACCACTGTGGTGGCAATACCGGAGAATTTTAGGAACTTCGGCAGAGGATTTTTAAAGGAGAAATCTACAACCAGCCTCACTGACTACATCCAACAGTGGCAACACCTACAAACCTGAACTCACAGATGCAATTATTAATCAGCTTTAAGGTGAGAGTTCTGAGAGACTACATCTAGCAAATTGTATGGAGTTATATATGGACAACATCACTGTATTTTATTATTAAGAAGCCACCCATTGGATTTACTTTACACTCCACATCTGTGACTTTTCAGCACAGTCCAGCTTACCATGTGGACCTAGCTTTTTCCATCTATCTTGTTTTGGACTATTAACCTTGGATTGCACTTTTTCACTGTTTTTGGTGCATTATTCATCACCATTATTTTGTTATTATTCACTAGACACTTTATACTATTTGTGATTATCTATTTAGCTTTACCAGTCATGAGTTTATGATTATTCCTCTTGCTACATTATCTTTATGCACTTATTACACTTTAGTATTCCTGCTATGATTGTTTTCATAACACTTTACCTAGAGGAGTTCTCCTCAGGTAATTAGGCCATTGCACAAAATAATTTTTCTTTGTAGTAAAAAAAAAACACATTTTTTTTTTAAAAAAAGTTTTACCTTGAAATTTCTGAAAAAATACAGAAACAGGCATGTTTACAAACATAGCATACACAACTCTGGAACTTACAAAGTTCAACATTGCAAAAATGAAGGCAATATCAGACATTTTATAGTGTGAAAAAGGTCTTGATCTTGCTTTCATCAGATGGGGTGATGTCACCCCTGTAAAAGACAAATTTAGAAGATGCACACAAATTTTGAGTCAAAATGGGGATTTCCTTTCTGATCCCATACCTAATGTCAACATGTGCTATCTCCCATCATGGGGGATCAATGGACGTGTTTTGGGGGTGCAACCACTTCCTCTCACCTACTAGATTTGGGAGGAAGGGGTTGCACCCACAAAATGCATACATTGAAATCCCCTGATGGCAGATAGCACATATTGACACACTGTGTGCATCTTCCAAATTTGCCTTTTAAACTGTATTAAAACTTTAGATAAAATTATTGTAAAAAAACAAAAACAAATGGAGATCACTAGAAAATAATTTAAAAAAACAAAAAAAACAACAGGAGATCTTGATTCCAAAAAAAAATAAAAAATGACTATAAAAATTAATTATAAACATTATTAGGGAGATCTGGCTTTAAAAACCGAAAAGATTATTCAGGAGATCATGAGAAATAATAAAGAAATAAGTTTGTGAGAAGTCTGAAGTCTGTGAATATGAGCAGCAAAACAACTTCATTCTTCTAGCATTATAAAGAAGAGAATGCGCTGCATTGAAAGATTTAAAAATTTGCAGTGTGACGAATGTGCCATCTCCATTACAAACGGGCGTTTTACCAGACTGAGCGGCTCCGTCTCGTACTTGATTCTGAGCTTGCGTGTTTTTTCGCGCATCGGAATTGCATACACACGAACGGAATTTCCGATAGAAACTTTTTGCATCAGAAAAACTGAGAACATGCTCTCAATCCTTTGCTGGCCAGCAAAAGTCCAATGGAGCATACACACGGTCGCATTTTCCGACCAGAAACTCTTATCGGTCTTTTGCTGGCCGAATTTCCGATCGTGTGTACGGGGCATAACTGTGAGGACTTGCAGTGTTCTGGTACCACCAACACCTAAGGCCCAAATTTCTGCAGAGTATATAGGGCAGGCGGTATAGTATATACAGGCGGTTCCCTACATTCAAACATCCGACTTACAAATGACTCCTACTTACAAACGGAGGGAGACAACAGGAAGTGAGAGGGAATCTACCCCTAGGCAGGGAAATTCTCTCCTGTAATGCCGTGTACACACGACCGGACTTTCCGGCAGAAAAGGTCAGACGGAATCATTCCGTCGGACATTCCGATCGTGTGTGGGCTTCATCTGACTTTTTCTTTCTAAAATTCTGATGGACCTAGAAATAGAACATGTTTCAAATCTTTCCGACGGACTCAATCCCTATCAGGAAAACCGTTCGTCTGTATGCTAGTCCGACGGACCAAAAACGACGCAAGGGCAGCTATTGACTACTGGCTATTGAACTTCCTTTTTCTAGTCCCGTCGTACGCCATCGTGTTTTAAACGAACGGAGTTTGGTGTGATCGTGTGTAGGCAAGTCCGTTTCAGTGGAACTCTGTCGGAAAGACCGTCAGAGTCTACTCTGATGGAAAGTCCGGTCGTGTGTACGCGGCATCAGAGTTAAAATGGGAAAAAGAAGCCCTCCATATACATCACCATCTTTCATCATCCTCAATTCCCAAACAACATTTCTCTTGTCGCTCGATGCGGAGAAGGCGTTCGAGAGGGTGGCATGGGACTATATGTCAGCAACGCTACTGGCAATGGGGCTTCCCACACATTTCATCCAATTGATATTAGCACTGTACTCTTCTCCCATGGCCAGAATAAGAGTCAATGGTCGCCTGTCGGACGCCTTCTCCGTTTCGAATGGCACTCGTCAGGGATGCCCATTATCGCCCCTTATTTTTATACTCACTCTAGAACCCCTTCTACGTAAAATTAGAGCAAATCCCAATATAAAAGGCATAGATATCAACGCCAAACAATACAAGATTGCAGCATACGCTGATGACATCTCACTATTCCTTTCAGACCCCTGATCACCATGCCCAATCTGCTAAAAAACTTTACCGACTTCAACACCATATCTAATTTTAAAATTAATTTCACAAAATCTAAGGCCCTTAATGTCTCCCTCCCGCAGAGGTTGGTGACGCACTGTAAGACGAACTTCCCGTTCAAATGGGAACCCCATGCCCTCACCTATTTAGGGATACAATTACCGACCCATCTCGATGAACTTTATGGTAGAGACTACCTACCAATACTCGCTAATATACAAAAAGACCTCCTCAAATGGACTTCGGGACAATTCTCCTGGTTTGGAAGAACTGCCGTCATAAAGACGAATGCTCTACCACGAATATTATATCTCTTACAGACCGTTCCTATCAAATTACCCACATCTTTCTTCACCACATACAAGAAAATATGCCGAAACTTCATATGGGCCGCAAAATCCCCTAGATTGAGCTGGGAGAAAATGACCACCCCCAAAGTAAAAGGAGGTTTAAGTCTTCCCGATATTCATAAATATCACACAGCTTGCCACCTTACAAGAATAATTGACTGGCACATTCATAAATCCACTAAAGATTGGGTAGACCTTGAAGATTCCTTTGCATCAGTTCCCATTGCTCATCTGCCATGGATTGATACGACGGCTACACCTAAGGAATATGCTTCGCACCCACTGACGGGTCCCACACTCACCGCTTTTAGGAACATATCCCAATCTCTACAATGGTACCCGTCCCCAGGACCGCTGACCCCCTTAGTTGACAATCCTGACTTTGCACCTGGAGTGCCACTTCGCAACCAATCTCATACCCAGGTAATACCTCCTCTTAAAGCCTCACAATTTTTCCAAAACGGGATCCTTCTTCCATTTACGGCGTTACTCTCACATTTCCCGGACTATCACATACCATTCTTTAAATTTCTCCAAATTAGGCACTTTTTGAACAATGCCAGACCTATATCCCAGTGGTTTAGAGACCAGACACCTTTTGAATCACTATGCACTAGCACTTCTCCACAACGACACCTTATCTCAGAAGTGTACTCATTACTATTCAGCAAGTATGATCCAAAAACCAATGCAATCAACTGAAAATGGGAAACTGAACTTGGGTTAGACATCACTACTGAAGAATGGGAAAATATATATGAACACATACATAAAGGATCCATAAATGTATCTGCACAGAAAAACTCTTATAAACTATACTCGAGATGGTACAGAACATTGGATATTATCCATCGGTATCACTCATCTGTTTCACCTATATGCTGGAGATGCAATGTTGAAGTAGGCTCTTTGCTCCATATATGGTGGAATTGCCCACGAATTAAACCATTCTGGGAAAAAGTGCATGAGACGATAACATATATCACAACATACACCTTATCTTTTACGCCGTCCCAATACCTCCTACACCACTCATCAATTCCACACTATGCTTACAAAAAATCCCTTACACTCCACCTAGTCAACGCTGCTAAACAATGCATACCGGTACTTTGGAGAAACACTGATCCTCCTACTATAGCAATGTGGTTCAAACGTATTGAAAGAATATCTGCATTGGAAAACCTAATTCATCAAGCCAATGATATCCCCTCTAAATATGGGAAGATTTGGGCTTGTTGGATACACTTCAGGGATTCTCCAAAATATCAGGAACTCCTTCACAACTCGTAATCTTACCCTACAGTGAAAGAAAACTGAGAATCTTTATTTAGGGATACTTTAAAGTCCAAACTTCAATGTCCACCGTAGCTGCCATGTTAGTTTTGTTTTCCTGTTGGTTTTGTTTTCATCTTTTAGTCAATAAAGTGAAACGACACGACCCTTCCTATGTCTTAACAATACATCCCTCAGAGTACAAATCTCAAAATACTGTTCAACCATTTTATTAAATCTAATTATTAGGGGCGAATGGACCTCTTTCAAGATATTAAGTACCAGTATCATCTCCAAAAACCACACTAACTAATTTCCATATGCTTTCTTGCCCAATGAAGGGCAGGAGATTTGGCTCTTCCCACCCTTGCTACAGAGGCACGAGGTAGGCTAATACATTCCAACGTGGATCGTCAATGTTATCGCTACACGTGATACTTTCATGGCCGTCTCCCTCGCACAGCATGTTCCCATTAGGGGTGCGAAGGTGGTGCACTGGCAATTTTTGTTTTTCATGGATCCACATACATGATACACACAAACCCCTCAGCCTCATGACCCGAGTTGACGTTCACAGCCTCCTTAGTCGCAGTTTATAATTACTAGTTCAGATATGCTCTTGTATTGCATAAATTCTCACTTACATGTAATACATTGAAAATATGCATATGTTATAGTCTTTAATTGTGAACGATATCCTGTTAACTGTAATTATGACTGTACCAGATGTAACAAATGTACTTTATATGATATGTTATTGTAACATGTAATGTCTTACCAATAAAATTATTTGAAAAAAAAAATATGGGAAAAGGTGTCTCCACTGATGCTTTATCAACAATTCTTGTTTCCCTAAAACCCCCAAATTTTCAAAATCCAATTGTCATTGGGACAGAAAGTGAGGTGAAATCTTCTGAACAGGGGCACAGACAGCAAAACAAATGTTACAGGGGTGATGATAACCCTTCCCTACGTTATCCAAAAAGCTTAAAAATAGATTTTTTTGGCTGGAGCTACACTTAAAAAATGTACCTGTTCCAAATTACAAACAGATTCAACTTAAGAACAAACCCTACAGTCCCTATCTTGTTTGTAACCCGGGGACCGCCTGTATACTGCTGTTCAGAGTACCTGGGGGCCCACGCCTTTTCTTTTTTTAATTTGGGTGTGGGGTTCCCCTTAATATCCATACAAGTTCAAAAGGGCCTGGTAATGGGCTGGGGGGGTTACCCATGCCGTTTTTTCTCAATAATTTTGATCCATATTGCCGTGACACAACATTACATTGAAGCCGCAAGCAGTTTTAAATGACTTTTATTCCTTTAGAAATGTCATTTTGTGCAGGGACTGTTCTAAACATGGGAAACACGTGCCACTTTACAGGCATACTATAGACACCCCCCAGGGACGATATTTAAAGGAATATTTCACTTTTATTTTTTCACTTCAAGCATCATTAAAATCACTGCTCCCGAAAAAATGGCCGTTTTTAAAACTTTCTTTTGTGTTGATACATGTCCCCTGGGGCAGGACGGGGGTCCCCAAACCTATTTTAGGATAATAACTTGCATATTAGCCTTTAAAATTCACACTTTTGATTTCTCACGTTCGAGTCCCATAGACTTTAACGGTGTTCGAATGTTCGCGCAAACTTTCGGTCCGTTCGCATGTTCTGGATGCGAACTGAACTGGGTGCTGTTCGGCTCATCCCTACACTGCACCGGCAAGCTTACCTAATCCCGCCCGCCCCTTCCCTCATCACTATGTCTGCACTCCCCTTTTCACCACCATGCCTGAAATATCCCCGCTAGGGATGAGCTCGGTCATGTTTGGATCCCAGTCAGAACCCACCTCAGTGAGCCTGCCAGGAAACCATCACTGTACTGGGCAAATCATAAGTAACCAAAGCATTCCCTGACCTCCAGCAGCATGTATGCACTCCCCTTGAATGCGTGCAGCTGTGGGGTGGGAAATATCCTGGTTGAAGATGATTGGCCCTGTATAGGTTCCAGCTTCATGGCTGGCTCACTAATGTGGATTTGGACTAAACTTAAAGTGGTTGTAAACCCTTACAGACCACTTTTGACCACAGGTAAGCCTATACTAAGGCTTACCTGTAGCTACCATGGATATTTCCTAAACCTGCACAGTTTAGGAGATATCCCCTGTATCTGCATGTGTCGACGTCATCGGCACATGCGCACTGAAGCAATGGCGCGTACGTGCCATTTGCTTCAGTGAGTTTGCAGTTACCGGCGGCTCCTGTGCGCATGCGCGTGAGTACCGTCATCACTCCAGCCAATCACAGTGCCGGAGCCGCGATACCCGGAGGTAATGGCAGGTAGAAAAGTCGCCGGCCGGTGCTGTGTACGGGCACTGCTGCGAAGGCTTTGATCTCAGGTGAGTATTACATAATGAGCTAGTATGCTATGCATACTAGCTCATTATGCCTTTGTCTTGCAGGTCTTTTTTTTTTCATGTGGGTTTACAACCACTCTAAACATGCCTGAGGTCCCAACTCTCCACCACAGTGCATTCATAATAACCCCTCCCCCAATGTTTCCCTACTGCAGCTGACCCCGTCTGTCTTGTTCCTTATCACACCTAAACACCAACTCCCCTTTTTCTTTTTTTTTCTCTTTTTTTCCTCCCTCATTCTCTAACCCCCCCCCCCCCCCCCCGCGGGTTTCTTTATTCCCTGACTTATCCTTTCTTTATTTATTTTTTTTAATTCTTTATTTATAGTTTTTTCAATATACAACCAAGGATCAACATTATTAAGAAACCATGATTACAAACATTGTCATAAAAAAGTACAAAAATCCCCCTTCAATGCTATTACCCGCTTTCCCCCCACTACCCCCCCTCCCCTCCCCCCGCCTGCAGGTGGTTTCAGCTGAACTAACCAAGTTCTACATCTCATGCCTTATTCTCCCTCAACCCGAACTCAGAGATTTAGCTGGTAATCTCCGCTAAGTAGCTCCATGATTTCTTAAAGTTCCTCCACCCTGTCCACTTGTCCCCACCATCTGTCTCCTCTTCTGCCTCGTCTCCTGAGTAATCCTTGGATTCTATATTATATATTTCGTTTATGCATAAAAGCCAATCCCGTTGGTTTGGAGTCTCCGGCCGCAGCCAGGACCTTGATATCTATTTTTTTGCTACATCCAACAAGATTGGGACAATTGATGATTGGTACTGCTTAATCGGCTTCTCAGTTCCATGGAATAAACATAACCATGGGTCTTCTACCAGAGATTCCCCGGTTATTTCATTAATTAATTATATAATTTTCTTCCACCTTGATAGCCGGGCACTCCCACCATATATGTGCCATTGTTCCTAGGTTGACGCACCCCCTCCAGCATCTGTCCGAGGCATCAGGGTATAGTTTGCTAAGTGTGTCTGGCGTGGCATACCATCTTGCTAAACATTTGAAAGTGGTCTCTGACCGCATATAATCGGCCGAAGAACGGTGTACCATTTTTAAAATCCTCTCCGCTGTGCATAAACTACAATGTGACCCCAACTCCCTTTCCCATTTTTTAATATATGGAGGCACATCCAGCTCTTCCCTCGCAGAGAAAATTTTATAGAGAAGAGAGATAATACTGCCCGGTTTGTCTCTCCTGCATAACAATTCTAGTGGCCTGTACTCTTCCTCTCCTCTAATTGGTTTTGGTAGTTTCTCGACAAAGAGCGATAACTGCATGTACCTCCAAGCGTTGACCACTATAAGGTCCGTCTCCGCTTTCAATTCCCAATAGGGGCATAATTTCCCATCTTTAATAATATCTTTCAATTGCCTGCTACTATTCTTTATCCAATTCCCTCCCACCTCCCGCATCCCTGGTTCAAAAAATGTATTATCCTTAATATAAATCAAGGGTGAATTATAACTCCATTTATTCTGTGTGTGTGCCTGATCCCATAATTTGAGCGTGTTTCGTGTAAGTGATGCTGTCTGAGTGCTAAGTGTCCTGAATTTTGGCGGGTTCCAAATTATGTGACCTAATACAGTGCTACTTAAACTGTGTTCAATATTCACCCACCTCCTGTCTGATACTTCCTTTGACCATTCTACCACCCGTGAAAGCACTACTGCAGTGTAGTATCTATTGAGGTCTGGGAGAGCTAGACCTCCTTTTTTTTTTCCCCCTAATCAAAACTGAGTGAGCTATTCGTGGCTTTTTGCCACGCCAGACAAACTTCGACACCAGTCCTCGTAAAGCTCTTAAGAAATAACGTGGCAGGGGGATTGGCAACATCTGGAATTTATATGTTATTTTAGGGATTAACAACATTTTTGCTGCGTTGATGCGGCCAAACCATGAGATGGGACGCAGCGATAACCTACTTGTGTCGTGTCTAATTTCGTCTAACATGGGGATATAGTTGATCCGGTACAACTTTTTCAATGAATTGGCCAGTTTAATTCCTAGGTAATTTATTTCCTTCCTCCAGGGGAAGGGGAAGGATTTTGATAAACTCTCCACTTCCTGTTTTCCCACATTTATATTTAGGATCTCTGATTTGCTCGGATTTATTTTGAAGCCCGAGATATCTCCATACCTCCTCAATATTCCGAGCAAATTAGGTATTGTTATCCTGGGGTTCGTTATGTAGAAGATCACATCGTCGGCGAATGCCGCTAATTTATGTTCATCTTGCCCTATCGTCACCCCTCTACAATCTATATTATTTCGTATGGTCGCCAAAAGAGGTTCCAAGGACAAAATGAACAACAATGGGGACAGGGGACATCCCTGCCTCGTTCCATTCTCCATCGTATATGGTGTGGAAACAACTCCATTTACCCTCACTGAGGCTGAAGGGTGGTTATAAAGAATTTTCACCCAGTCAATAAACCTAGGACCGATCCCCATCGCTTCCAAAGTTTTAACCATGAACCCCCAGTCTACCCTATCGAGCGCTTTTTCGGCGTCCATTGATAGGAATAGAGCTGGGGGTCCCCCAGATTTTATGGATTCCAACAGGAGCAGTGTTCGTACTCCGTTGTCCCTACCCTGTCTGCCTGGGACAAACCCTACCTGGTCTGGATGTACCAAAGTGCTCATTTTATCCCTGAGTCTGTTAGCCAACACCTTTGCGTACAGTTTCACGTCTGCATTTAACAAGGCGATAGGTCTGTATATTGAGCATAGCCTATTGTTTTTCCCCTCTTTTGCAATCAATGATATGGTAGCCAAAAGGGCCTCATCCCCCATGGGGCAATTTGGGCCTAGTTCGTTCCAATACCGACAGAGTTTGGGTACTAAGATGTGTTTGTATTTTTTCAGATAAATGTTGGTGAAACCGTCCGGGCCAGGACTCTTCCCCAACGGTGAATTATTCAGAGCAGTGTATATTTCCTCTTCAGTTATAGAGCTATCTAGAACTAGTTTTTCCTGTTTATCCTTCCTTTAAACTGTAGGCTAAGAGTATAGCTGTTCTGTATCTACCATGGTGGAATGTTTATGGTGTTGTGCTTATGAGGATAATTTTCCTGCACGTATTTATGATTAAGTAAGTGTATTTATTGGCGTATAACACTCACTTTTTCACAATGAAAATCGGGTGCAAACAGCGCGTGCGTGTTATATACCAATACTTCAATTTTAGCTGCCTCGGAGGGTACAGGACAAGCGCCATCAGATTATATACAGTGAGAATCTCCTGTTTACTTGGCGGCCTCTGTAATAGGAAGTCCCGTCTCCTGGGCCGCCATTGGACCACTGTTCTGTATATCATAGGAGATTCTGACTGTATGTAATCTGTTGGCGCTTGTCCCGCCCCCCTCCCTGTCCCTTCTAGGCTGCACATGGGCGTCGATTAGGCTGCACTGATGGCAATGGTGAGGCTGCTGCATTGAAGGCAATGGTGAGGCTGCTGCATTGAAGGCAATGGTGAGGCTGCTGCATTGAAGGCAATGGTGAGGCTGCTGCATTGATGGCAATGGTGAGGTTGCTGCATTGATGGCACTTGTGAGGCTGCAGATGGGCATTGATCAGGCTGCATTGATGGCAATGGTGAGGCTGCAGATGGGAACTGATCCTTTTTTTTGCTTAGAAAGTGCCTTATTTAAAATTAAATTTTTTCCCTGAAACTTCCTTCTTAAAATGAATGTGCATGTTATACGCCTGTGCGTGTTATATGCCGATTAATACAGTAATTTTTAAACAATAATATTTTTAAGATACAGGATCAATCAAATATGATCACAGTCTAAAAATATGAAATTTATTCACCAGACATATAATCATACAAAATAGATATATATATATATATTAATTGGTTGACAAAAACAAACATTACATAAACTTAAAATATCGATTGTGCTACATAAAATTAAGATTCTCAATTCAAACACCCGCTAATGGGAGTGTTGTACCTTTGAAATGACACAGCAACTTCCCAGACATATAACCATACAAAATAGCTATACACAGATTGGTTGACAAAACAAATGTTACATAAAATTAAAATAATAATTGTGCTTGAAACACCCACTAAATGGGAGTATAGTACTTTTGACAGGACACAGCAATGATAAACTTCCCTGTAGAATCAATAACCTTGTAAAAATGACAATAAGACAGAACGTCTGTTTTTCACAATTTCAACCGTTACTATACTGCAGGTAAGTGGTTAACAACGTGAAATAAAATGAGATGTTTGTTATGTCAATAAAATGGAGACTATGCAAATGAAAAATATTGAAAATTGAATCTTTAAAGAAAAATCCACAAAGCGGTTACTGATTTGAGAGAATAATTATCAACAGTATAATACTCAATAAATCAATATCTAAGAGAACACAAATGAATATAAGGTAAAAATGAACACAACATAATTACCCGTTCCAAAAATGGCTACTAGTCTAAGCTGCTGGTTACCAGAGTTTTTAGAATGGATGCCGTGGCTTTCCAGATGGCTACTCTTAAAGAGGAATTAAAGAGGAACTATTTCTTGTGACCTCCGAATCTCTTAAAACAATAGGGTGACTTAGTTATTAACTGACAATTGAAGACATCAAACCGCTTTTGAGAGGCAGAGAAAAGAAGTAAGCTGGGCCATAAACTATTAAGTACACACGTTCCCATAAATATATATATACATACACACATAAAATGGGGCCTGGTAATTTAATTTGAGTCCTTGCAATGGTTCCCTTGGAGCTCCATGATATAAATATGGATTTCAAAATCTCCACCACAGAGATTCAAAGCATAAGGTGTCCAGGAATCTTCATGAATGTAGAGGTATGAATTGATGAATGGAGTGTATATGTGTGAGTGTCTGATTGAGTGGGTGATTGAGTGTCCTTCCATGGCATCTATCTGGCTCCTAAATACCATGTCCGACAATAGGATCATAAAAATTATAATAAGCTCAGCCCAAAAGGTATGACTTATTTTCCATCGGTTAGAAAAAGATCTAATGATCCAAAGACATGCTGGTAGGTTAATTGGTTTCTGTCTAAATTGGCCCTAGTATATGAATGTGAGTTAGGGACCTTAGATTGTAAGCTCCTTGAGGGTAGGGACTGACGTGAATGTACAATGTATATGGAAAGCGCTGCATAAATTGACGGCGCTATATAAGTACCTTAAATAATAATAATAATTAACCTTTTCTGAATACAGGTAATATCACCTTCAACCACTAGGCATGTCTAAGGGCAGAAAAACATGTTCTGAACTATCTGTTAAATAATATGTTCTATTTTCATAATGTGTATCTGTTTGTATATTGGTGCTGATGAATATATATCTATATTATTCAGGGACTCTGGTAACCGGTACAATATACAATACACTCAGTATAATTTTGATTAATCAATATCACATAAAATGATTATCTATATAGATAAACATATAATTCTTGTATATCCTATGAATCCTTATTTATCTTGGAACAACACATGCTATAAGTATATTTTTATGCTGATGTAGTCACGATTTATATGTCTTGGTATGATTGGTATGTTAAAACGATTCTTACTTCTAATTTGTTCTACATCAAAATATTATATTTTTACCTTATGACAGAATAATCATTGGGTCAGTAGACACTAAAGTCATAATTGTTGGCCTTTCCTGTGCGAGATTCTGCAGAGAATGGGATTTCCCCTCGTATTCACTCACTGGTTACAGACTATATAGCTTTCGCCAATGGCTGCCATTCCTTTAGGGGGTCGTCTGTCTCCTGTCTTTGAACTCTCTAGGGGTACACGGCAGGGCTGCCCTCTCTCTCTGGCACTCTTTGCCATTGCCATGGAACCAGTGGCGGAGGCATTACGTGTCTCGCCACACATTAAAGGACTACGGCTGGGCTGGCTGGAGGAGAGGGTGGCCTTGTATGCAGACGACCACCTCCTCTTTCTGATTGGTGCTGGCTCCTCTTTGCAGGGGGCATTGTCAGTCCTAGAAGAATTTTCTGTAGTGACAGGGCTCACGGTTAATTGGTCAACTGCTTGCTACTGATGCTGATGCTAAAAAGGAGGCCTCAGCTTCTCTTCAACTACAATGGGTGGACGAATTTACCTACTTGGGGGTGTGTATTTCAGGGAACGTGACTGACTTCATTCTTCACACTGGACTTGTACCCAGTGTTCAACTCAGTCAGAGCTAAGATGAAAGCATGGGAGAACCTCCCTCTGTCCCTACTGGGTCGTATTAACCCCATCAAAATGGGAATCCTTCCCAAGTTTACATATTTGTTTCGTAATTCCCCTCAATGGATCCCCAAATCATTCTTCTCCCAACTAAACAAAATTTTTCCCTCTTTTCTTTGGGGCCCACGCCCCCCACCCAGCTTTAAGTTAACCACCCTAATGCACCCTTGTTCTCAGAGGGGCCTAGCATTCCTGGACTGTCACAAATACTTCATTGCGGACCAATTGGTCACTGCATTTTGGTGGCGTGTTCCAGATAGATCCAACTCGGCTTGGGCCATTGAGGCTGCGGTGTTGCGATCTGTGGAGGTGTTGTCGAATCTCCTTTTACGAGGTCCAAAGGCTCCATACGACCTAACCTCTTCCATGTGTACCACTCTTAGGGCCTGGAGGGAGGGTCTGGCCTGTGAAAAGTACCCTCTGACTACTGTATCCCCAAACACCCCGCTCTGGAACAGTCCAAACCTACAGCACTTTGTCGAGATTCCAGACCCTGTCATATGGGCCAGGTACCATATTAAGGCTCTCTCAGACATCACCTCAGACCTAACAATGTTCTCCTTTGATCACTTAATGTCTCATCACAATGCCCCGCCCTCACACAGATTCAGAAATCTATAGTTGTCCCATGCTTTCAGGGCTCAGTTCCCATCAGGTGAAAGGCAGATGGTGCAGTCCATCCTAGAGCGGATTTTGCGCTTTGATTGTACAGAAAAACCCACCTCCCTGCTATATGCATGTCTCCTCCGGGTCTCGTCTCCTGAACTGTCCAGGCTCCATCAGCAATGGGGCCGGGATGTTCCGGAG
Organism: Lithobates septentrionalis; assembly: GCA_037952835.1. Classification (NCBI taxonomy): domain Eukaryota; kingdom Metazoa; phylum Chordata; class Amphibia; order Anura; family Ranidae; genus Lithobates; species Lithobates septentrionalis. Next base: position 4,439,397 of record JBBDGP010000637.1, on the reverse strand, counting down.
ATGGACTCAGAGGACTGGGGAGATGTGTGAGACTTCCCATTTAAAATATTGGTTTCCTTGAGAGATCACCTCATTCAATACAAGATTGTCCATAGGGCATATCTTACTCCTGCTCGGGTGAACAAGATGAGGTCTTCTCTCTCCCCGGAATGCTGGCGTTGTGACGTGGCCCCCGGGGACTTTATCTACATTTCCTGGTCTTGCCCGGTAATTACAGGTTTCTGGTCACAAATTCTTACAAAGGTGAATGATCTTCTAAGTATCTCTATCGTTCCATCCCCAAGAATATGGCTGCTGGGGCTGGTGGAGGACTTGGTGCCTAGGGTGGCTGAGAGAACCTTGTTGGGTCTCCTGCTGTTCTATGCCAGGAAATCCATTGTCCTATGCTGGAAGCGAAAGACTCCTCCCTCCATAGGTCTATGGAAAACACTTGTTAACAATGTGATACCCCTCTACAGGGACACCTAAATACATAGAGGCTGTCTGAAAAAACACGACAGAGTCTGGAGTAAGTGGTTAGCGGAACCCTCTACTGCTGCAGCAAATTAGGTGACCTCTCTGATGTATGATGGCTCTCCTTGACATCCTAATAGACCAATTCTTGATAGCAGGATAATTTAGGTGAGCTAGCACATTTTTAGCCCATGCTTGGAGCAAGGGCCAGGACAGCCCATTGGTGTTGATATACTACGGTAGTCGTAGATATTCTAATGGTTTTTGAAAATGTAAGGATACAGTGTGACCCCTGCATGGGTCCCTTCCCTGTTAATAGCGAGATGGTGGCTGTGCTGTTGTATGTCTGTATTGTCTATGTGTTTATTAAGAAAATAAAAAAAGTTTTTCAAAAAAAAAAAAAAGTCAATTGTTTTTATGACCTGAAATATAATATATAATTTGATTGACTTATAATCATATGTATTTTAAAATATCACTGGGTAGACAGAATTCTGATGTCTCTCAGAAATGTTTGAAATTAACGTTGGGCAGGCTCAATTTGTTTTTAGATAGCCCAGCTGTATACACACCTCTGGAGTCCTCAATAAGTTTTGTTAAAGACTTTGTTTGATAATGGCTTGTCTCACCTGGGAAAACAATGGCGTTTTCTTGTAAATTTCTTTTGGTTTCTGCTTTGCAATTCGTTTGGTTATGTAAACTGGGATGGTTGATCCATTTAAAATTGGGAAATGTATTAAGTCATGGTGACCTTTAGTTCACCGCTGTATTAAGGCCTAACCACTTTGTAACCATATATCCCCATCTTAAACTTATGAGAGATGGGGGATGGGGGCGTGACCGGATGCTGAGGTGAGGGAGGGAGCTGTAGCCAGACCTAGCCTTCGCCCCTCGCTCCTACTTTGTAACCATATATCCCCATCTTAAACTTATGAGAGATGGGGGATGGGGGCGTGACCGGATGCTGAGGTGAGGGAGGGAGCTGTAGCCGGACCTAGCCTTCGCCCCTCGCTCCTACTCCCGCTCCTGACATGAGGATACAGCGCGGCCCGAAAGAGACGCTGAAGAGGGGGAACGCCCGGAGTGCTTGGAAGCCACCGCGGTTGTGACACGGTGCCTCACACAGAGCTGATCTGGCCTACTCGCACGGAGCTCTCCCGAGAGTGGCATCAGCGGCGCCTAGCCCAGTGAGAGAGGGGGGCGCCGACACCCGGGATCGAGCAGCGGTGCTGGAGAGCCCCTGGCAGAACTAAGCAGCAGAGGATTCTGTCCGCAGCGCTGGAGGGGTGAGTAGGCGGTTGTTTGCATACTCACCCGCAGCACACCATAGCGCAAAGGTCCACTAGGAAAAAGCATTCACAGCTGATAAACCAGTGGGGGAAAGAGGCATACAGACCCAGGACAGAGCGGAGTCTAGCACTGTGTTGAGAACAACAGTACCCTGTCGGCATGACGAGGAGGAAGGGGATGGAGGACGGGCCAGCTCAGGAAGGGTTAGGGACCTCGCAACACCAAGGAGAAGGGGAACCAAGTGGCAGCCAAGTTGGAGCGCTTTGCGCATACCCCAAATCAAACCCCTAAAAAGGCCAGCAGCACAGGGGGAGGTCAGCATCAAACTGGCCACCCTGGGAGGAGAAGTCAGACCCAAGAAAACGGGACTTTGGCAGCTATACCACCAGCGGGCCCGGCAGTAGGAGGAGGCCCGGAAAGACAACAGGTCTTGGGCGTGGAAGGGGCAGTAGGGGGAGGTCAGTGCGGTCTGGTAAATGAGAAGGAGCCATCCCTGAATGACATTCTCCTGGCTGTCAATAATTGCAAACAATCAATCAATGAACTGTCCGAGCAACTCAAGGGCATTAGGGATTGCTGTCAAAGGGGAGGTGCGCGCAGTTTGTACCCAGACAACAGCTCTGGAGGAAAGGTTTAGTCAAATAGAAGATGATGTGTATCCATTAAAACAAGAAGTAGCACTCATGAGAATCCAATTGAAGGACTGTTTGCAGAAAATGGACAGTATGGAAAACAGGTTGCGCAGAGAAAATTTGAGGGTGCTTGGGCTCCCAGAGCGCGCACATAGGATAGCCCCCAGGACTCCAGCTCTAGGGGGTCACCCCAGGCCCCTTATTTTTAAACTTTCATGTTTCCGGGACAAGGTTACTATTCTGCAGAAGGCAAGAGAGTTAAAAAACATTCAGCACAATGGTGCCAGGATTTCAATATATCCGGACTTCTCCCCCGAGCTGCAGAGACAAAGAGCTAAATTTGGAGAGTGTAAACGGAAGCTTCAACAATTAAGAATTAATTATGCGCTATTGTATCCGACACGGCTGCGTATCTCAGCTCTGGGGGAGGTCAGGTATTTTTCCACCCCTAATGAAGTGTCAACCTGGCTAGAGAAGAATGAAGAGAGAATAAAACGGGGAGAAGGAATTTAGGCATTTTGGGACTTTTTGTCTGCTGGGTCTTCTTTTTTGCGTTCTTCTCATTTTTCTTTTTTTTTTTTTTTCTTTTTTCTTTTTTTCTTTCCTCTTTTTTCTATTTGCTGTTTATATGATGTAATTTGGGAGTGGAGTGGGGGGGAGGGGGATGGAGGGGAATATATTCAAATATAAATACACCAGTAGAGGTATTAGCACAAATTATTTGCACATTAATAAGCACAATGTTTTACCTTTTTTTCTGTTTTTTATTTACTTAGGGGATAGCTCCCCTCCTACTAGGTTTGGCGCACGGCTTTTTTCTCAGCCTTAAATGGGTTTGAAGGTCACAATAGAAGCTGGAGGGGTAGGCCCAAAACTGGGCATAGGGGCACTGAGTAGATGGGGGGGAGGGAGGCGGGGGGTGGGGGGCGGTTTGGGATGTGGGGGCGCACAACGAGGGAAGAAAGGTGGGGAGTGTGGATACGGAAGGATGTGTGTTAGTTCAGCTTGGTACAGCAAAGGGATTCAATAAAAGGTAGGGTGATATATAACATTCACAAAAGGAGGTGGTTTGGATTAATAGGAGACCAGAGTGTTGCAAAGGCATTAGGCCTAAAGGCGCATGAGCTTTGAAAGAAGGTGTAATAAAACTTCGGACCTGAAAAAAAGGGTTAATATATGCTCATGGAATGTAAGGGGGATAGGGGACAATCTTAAAAAACAGGCAATTTTTTCAATAGCCAAGAAGAAGAAAGTTAAAATACTCTGCCTGCAGGAGACTCATCTGGTAAATGATACAATTAAAACTCTACATAACATGCAATTCCGGATACAGTATCACTCCACTCACTCTTCCTACTCAAGAGGGGTGAGTGTATTGATAAGCACAGGCCTGGCCTTCTCCTGCAGTCAGAGTAAGGTGGACGAATATGGGCGGTATATTTTTCTCTCCTGCTTAATAGAAAATAAAAGCTTCGTTCTGGCCAACGTTTATATCCCTCCCCCATTTAGCATGGTAATACTGGATGACTTATCTAGTTTTATAATGGACTCCCCCGGGACCCCGGTTATAGTGGTGGCCGATTTTAACATGACGATAAATAATAGCATAGATAGGTTCCCACCGAAAAGTAGAACTGGAGGGGCCCCCAAGAGCCCCCTCCTGCAATACTGCGACGAAATAGGGCTGGTGGATATCTGGAGGAGGCGGCACCCTGGGGAGAGGCAATACTCAGGCCACTCCAGGACCCATGCCACCTTATCCAGAATCGACCTTGTCTTGGGAAACGAGGAAGCATTAAACGCAGTGGAGGAAATAGTTTACGAGCCAAGGGGTATTTCGGATCACACGCCAGTTATCACTGATGTGAAGGTAGGGGAGCACTGCAATAGGGGGGGTTGGAGGGTTAATCCCTTCTGGCTCGAACTCATAGGAGAGGAGGAGAAAATGATGGAGGGGCTGTCAGGGTTTATCAAAATAAACCTAGGATCGGCCTCAGTGGGGGTAGTATGGGACTCCCTGAAGGCTTATCTTCGGGGAGCACTAATTCAGAAAATTGCATATACTAAAAAACAGTCACAAGCAGAAGAACTAGGAGCCAAAGAGAGTGCAAGAATGGCGGAGGCGCAGTACGTAGAGACACCATCCCAAGCCAGCTATGAGTTCTGGGTGGGGAGGCAGGATGAGTACAGTAGGGTACTCCAGGAGAGGTTGGAAAAGAAGAGATTATTTCAGAGGCGGAGCTTTTTTGGAGAAGGAGAGCGAGTTAGGAAGGCTCTGTCTCTGATAATCAGGGCAAATGGCCCCTCGAGTACGGTACCAGCGATTAAGGGGAGGGAGGGAGTAATTAAAAAAACCACCCCCGATATATTAGGTGAATTTAGGACATACTTTGAGAATCTATACAGTTCTTCTAAAACAAATGTGGAGGGGGAAATGCAGGGTTTCTTTGAGGGGTTGAGGATAACTCCATTAACAAATGAGGATCGGGAAATGTTGGACGCCCCATTGACTCTCAAAGAATTGCAGAGGGCAGTGGGAGACATGGCGGGCCAAAAGTCACCGGGCCCTGACGGTCTGCCCATAGAAATATTTAAAAAATATGGGGAGGTACTACTACCCCTACTCTTGGAGGTGTTTAATGGAGCCAGAGAGGATAAGGTCTTGCCTTCCTCTGTCAGAAGCTATTGTAATAACTTTGTTGAAAGAAGGGAAGAACGCAATAGATATGACCTCATATAGGCCCACCTCGCTTTTGTGTTCTTGGCAAAAGTGTTGGCCGCAAGGCTGAACAAGATAATTTCCAAACTAATACATACAGATCAGACTGGGTTTATCCCAGACAGATCTACAAGCACGAACATAAGATGAGTGTACCTGAACATGCAAATACCTGTAGAAAATAGTGGCAAGAGAGCGGTTCTTTCATTAGACGCAGCCAGGGCCTTCGACTCCCTGGAATGGCATTACTTGTGGAAGGTGCTAGCGGAATATCAGTTTGGCTCTGGGTTTGTCCAATGGTTAAGCTTATTATATAATAGCCCGAGGGCCAAGGTTAAAATAACGGCCAGTGCTCAGAGTGGTTCCAGTTGAGCAGGGGTACGAGACAGGGGTGTCCTTTGTCCCCCCTGCTCTTTGCCCTGGCAATTGAGCCCTTGGCTATAGCCTTGAGGATGGCGCAGGGGGTGCAGGGGTTTAAAAGAAGGAGAGGGGTGCACAAAGTGGGTATGTACGCAGACGATATTCTGTTGTTCCTGGCAGATACGCAGGACTCACTGAAAACAGCCATAGGGATAGTCAAGGAATTTGGTGTCTTCTCCGGGCTACTGGTCAATTGGGAGAAATCAGTGATTTTACCTATAGACCCTCTGAATGAACCCCTCCCTCACCACGCATCCCAAGTTAAAATAGTCAGCCAATTGAAATATCTGGGTATTAACATAACTAGAGATCCAGGACAGTATATATCCGGAAACCTAGTCCCACTTATGAAAAAGCTGAAGCAGAAGTGCCGGGTGTGGGGACGCCTGCCCCTCTCGGTTGCTGGACACTGCAACCTGATCAAGATGGTCTGGCTACCCCAAATTTTATATGTTCTGCAGAACTCTCCTGTGTGGATTTCCAAGCACTGGTTTAAAAAAATAGACAGTGTGTTTAGAGAGCTTATTTGGAAAAATGGGGTGGCTAGGATCGGTTTGCGGACGTTGCGACAGCCAGAGGTGAAGGGCGGTCTGGCGGTACCGGATCCGCGAGGATACTTTCTGGCATCCCAACTGCAACAAGCGGGAGGTAGCAATAGGTTAGGGGATGAAGGAGTGGGTGGTAGTGTCTTGTTGAATGACACCGGAGACGATACAATTGCAGAGGCACTAGAGGCAGATTCATTTGGTACCAAATGTCCCATTACCCAGATGATGGTCAAGGCTTGTGTACAAGTCAAAAGAACTCTGGGTTATACAGGCTTTGCGGAATTTTCCCCACTCTGGGATGATAACAACCTCAATGAGCTCAAAAAAATGGGGCGCTTTGAAGAGTGGGACCGCCAGGGTATTCACTGCTTGGCACAGGTATACAGGGCAGGGAGGTGAAAATCTTTTCAAGAGCTGGTGGAGGAGTACGCAATCTCCAACAGGTCATTCTACAAGTATTTGCAACTCAGGCATGCCCTAGAGGCACAATTTGGGAAGGATGCGCCAGTGTGATGCGAAATGACCTCTTTGAGAAAGCTGATTGATGCGAGCTCTACGAAGGGATTAATCTCTGACATTTATGGATGCCTGAAGGCATCAGCTCAGGAGGGTATGGTGGAAAATAAAAATAGGATTAAATGGGAGAGAGGCGTGGGAGCGCTGTCTGATCATCAATGGGAGCATGTCCTGTCGCTGGGGCCCAGGGTCACTCTCTCTCCTTCACAGGTGATGTCTCATTTTTATTTATTCTATAGGGCATATTATACACCATTGAAATTATTTAAGTGGGGTAAGAGGCCCAACCCAAAGTGCCAGAGGTGTGGAGGGGGGTACGGAGACTTGATTCACATGTTTTGGCGATGTCCCAAGCTACACAGATATTGGAAAGGGGTTGTGGAAAAGATAAATCTGGTGTTTGGGACGTCATTGAGGTTGGAGGCGAGAGAGTGCTTGTTGGGACTAACGGGGAATAAAGTAGCCTCAAAGGACATACAGACAGCAAGGGTCAGATGCCTGTTTCAGGGTAAAAAGCTCATTGCACAGTATTGGCAGAGAAAGGAGGCAGCTTTCGGTGCTCTCACATTTTGAATGACAATTACTCAGTCATGCAACACTGTACCCATATGAAATTTTTGTCCATTTTTTCACACAAATAGAGCTTTCTTTTGGTGGTATTCAATCACCGTTGGGTTTTTTATTTTTTGCGCTATAAAAGAAAAAATACTGAAAATTCGGTAAAAAAATTAAATTTTCTTTGTTTCTGTTATAAAATTTAGCAAATTAGTAATTTTTCTTCGTAAATTTTGGCCACAATTTATACTGCTACATATCTTTGGTAAAAAGAAGTACAAATTGGTGTATATTATTTGGTCTTTGTGAAAGTTATATATCCTCTGGACCCGGGGATGTTCTCGGGTGCGCGCCCCAGGGGGCGCGTGAGAGCAGGATTCTGGGAGGACGTCCATGGACGGCCACCCAGAATGAGCCGACCGCGCTGTAGCCTTCTTTCGGCTATGGCCCGGTCAGGATGTGGTTAAGATAGGTGTAATTCCTTGGGAGAAAGATGGGTTTGCGATCAATGTGTGCATCTCAGGGCCGTAATCTGTTGGTTGGCTGGAAATGTATCACCCCGGTCACCAGGGCCGATCCTAGGGTCACCGGCGCCTGGGTGCAGAAATATTTCTGGCGCCCCCACATGGGCGTGGTCATCTTACCAACTCCTCCCCTTTACAAATGTTTCTATGGCAACGACTCAAACACAGAGATGCTCCCCTAAGAAGTCTTTGTTACCCTAGGATCCTCCCATGATCTTTTAACAATAAAAAAAATACAGGAAGAGCTTACACTAATGAGACCTGGAGGGGAGTCTCTCTGATGCACACAAAGAGGGCTTCTGTTAGAGAGTCTGTTAGAAAGAGCCCCCAGACATAGTACAGGAGATGATCAGAGACTGCAGACATAGTACAGGAGATGCCCAGAGACTGCAGACATGATACAAGAGATGGTCAGAGACTGTAGTTATGATACAAGAGACGATCAGAGACTGCAATCATAGTACAGGAGATGGTCAGAGAAAGCAATCATAAAACAGGAGATGGTCAGAGACTGCAGACATAGTACAGGAGATGGTCAGAGACTGTAGTTATGATAGAAGAGACGGTCAGAGACTGCAATCATAGAACAGGAGATGGTCAGAGACTGCATACATAGTACAGGAGATAGCCAGAGACTGCTGACATACTACAGGAGATGGTCAGAGACTGCAGACATAGTACAGGAGATGCTCAGAGACTGCAGACATAATACAGGAGATGGTCAGAGACTGCAGACATACTACAGGAGATGGTCAGAGACTGCAGACATAGTACAGGAGATGGTTAGAGACTGCAGACATAATACAGGAGATGGTCAGAGACTGCAGACATACTACAGGAGATGGTCAGAGACTGCAGACATACTACAAGAGATGGTCAGAGACTGCAGACCTACTACAAGAGATGGTCAGAGACTGCAGACATACTACAGGAGATGGTCAGAGACTGCAGACATGTTACAAGAGAAGGTCAGAGACTGCAGTTCCTATGGACACTAGTACATAATGGCCGATCGGCCCTCTCACCTGACCCAGCGATACAGCAACGGTTCCTCTGATCAGGAGTCAGCTCACTCTGAATTGCCCATGGTGACTCCGCTGGGTAGCACCCAGATCTGTATTCCTGCAATGACTCCATTCCTTTCTCTGCCAGGGATGGCGCTAGGCTGTGTGGCTTTCCCTCTGGTGGCGCAGGGCAGCGGGGTTCTCTCTCTGATGGTGTTCCCTCAGCACTGTCCTCTCCCTCTGGAGTCCTGGGTGTACTTCCCTGAAAGCTTTCCCAGGCTCCTGTCTCTCTCTCTCTTTCCCATTCAGCTGAGCATGCTGTGTGGGCTGCAGTTTCCGTGTTACAGTGGGGCTGCCAGTCCTCGGGACTATATGTCCCACAATTCTCTTCTCTGCTCCTTTTTCTATACTGTTTCCTCCCTGGTTGATATGAAGGCGGGGGAAAAAACATAGTGGGCAGCTGTGCTGGCAAGCACCGCTTACTAGTACAGCAGCACGCAGAAGGAGAGGGAGGGGGGAAAGGAGAGGGAGGGGGGAAAGGAGAGCCCGCAGCTGCATTGGCTTCACTAGGGTTAGGGTCACCCCCCTTCCACCAACTATAGTCGCCCCTCAGTACAGACCCCCCTCCACTACATATAGACCCCCCTCCGTCAGTGCAGAACCCGCACTAAGTATAAACCCCTCCCTCAGTACAGACCTTACTCAGTACAGATCCCCCCCAGGTAACCCCCCCTCTATTAGTACAGACCCCCCCAGGACAGATCTCCCTCTCCATTAGTACAGACCCCCCAGGACAAATACCCCCCCATTAGTACAGACCCCCTCTCCATTAGTACAGACCCCCCCTCCATTAGTACAGACCCCCCTCCATTAGTACAGACCCCCTCTCCATTAGTACAGACCCCCCTCCATTAGTACAGACCCCCCAGGACAGACCCCCTCTCCATTAGTACAGACCTCCCTCCATTAGTACAGACCCCCCTCCATTAGTACAGCCCCCCCTCCATTAGTACAGACCCCCCAGGACAGACCCCCTCTCCATTAGTACAGACCCCCCTCCATTAGTACAGACCCCCCCAGGACAGAGCCCCCCTCCATTAGTACAGACCCCCCAGGACAGACCCCCTCTCCATTAGTACAGACCCCATCTCCATTAGTACAGACCCCATCTCCATTAGTACAGACCCCACCTCCATTAGTACAGACCCCTTAGTACAGACCCTCCCATTAGTACAGACCCCCCCATTAGTACAGACCCCCCTCCATTTGTACAGACCCCCAGGACAGACCCCCCCTCCATTAGTACAGACCCCCCTCCATTAGTACAGACCCCCCAGGACAGACCCCCTCTCAATTAGTACAGATCCCCCCTCCATTAGTACAGACCCCCCTCCATTAGTACAGACCCCCCCTCCATTAGTACAGACCCCCCTCCATTAGTACAGACCCCCAGGACAGATCCCCCTCCATTAGTACAGACCCCCCAGGACAGACCCCCTCTCCATTAGTACAGACCCCCCCTCCATTAGTACAGACCCCCCAGTACAGACCCCCCCATTAGTACAGACCACCCCTCCATTAGTACAGACCCCATTAGTACAGACCCCCTCTCCATTAGTACAGACCCCCTCTCCATTAGTAAAGACCCCCCCATTAGTACAGACCCCCAGGACAGACCCCCCTCCATTAGTACAGACCCCCCCATTAGTACAGACCCCCCCTCCATTAGTACAGACCCCCTCTCCATTAGTACAGACCCCCCTCCATTAGTACAGACCCCCTAGGACAGACCCCCCCCATTAGTACAGAACCCCCCATTAGTACAGACCCCCCTCCATTAGTACAGACCCCCTCTCCATTAGTACAGACCCCCCTCCATTAGTACAGACCCCCCAGGACAGACCCCCTCTCCATTAGTACAGACCTCCCTCCATTAGTACAGACCCCCCTCCATTAGTACAGCCCCCCCTCCATTAGTACAGACCCCCCAGGACAGACCCCCTCTCCATTAGTACAGACCCCCCTCCATTAGTACAGACCCCCCCAGGACAGAGCCCCCCTCCATTAGTACAGACCCCCCAGGACAGACCCCCTCTCCATTAGTACAGACCCCCCTCCATTAGTACAGACCCCCAGTACAGACCCCCCATTAGTACAGACCCCCCTCCATTAGTACAGACCCCATCTCCATTAGTACAGACCCCACCTCCATTAGTACAGACCCCTTAGTACAGACCCTCCCATTAGTACAGACCCCCCCATTAGTACAGACCCCCCTCCATTTGTACAGACCCCCAGGACAGACCCCCCCCTCCATTAGTACAGACCCCCCTCCATTAGTACAGACCCCCCAGGACAGACCCCCTCTCAATTAGTACAGATCCCCCCTCCATTAGTACAGACCCCCCTCCATTAGTACAGACCCCCCCTCCATTAGTACAGACCCCCCTCCATTAGTACAGACCCCCAGGACAGACCCCCCTCCATTAGTACAGACCCCCCAGGACAGACCCCCTCTCCATTAGTACAGACCCCCCCTCCATTAGTACAGACCCCCCAGTACAGACCCCCCATTAGTACAGACCACCCCTCCATTAGTACAGACCCCATTAGTACAGACCCCCTCTCCATTAATACAGACCCCCTCTCCATTAGTAAAGACCCCCCCATTAGTACAGACCCCCCAGGACAGACCCCCCTCCATTAGTACAGACCCCCCCATTAGTACAGACCCCCCCTCCATTAGTACAGACCCCCTCTCCATTAGTACAGACCCCCCCTCCATTAGTACAGACCCCCTAGGACAGACCCCCCCCATTAGTACAGAACCCCCCATTAGTACAGCCCCCCCCCCATTAGTACAGACCTCCCTCCATTAGTACAGACCCCATTAGTACAGACCCCCTCTCCATTAGTACAGACCCCCCTCCATTAGTACAGACCCCCCCATTAGTACAGCCCCCCCCCATTATTAGTACAGCCCCCCTCCATTAGTACAGCCCCCCCATTAGTACAGCCCCCCTCCATTAGTACAGACCCCCCTCCTATAGGGTACATAAATACACCCGGGCGGCAGCTGGAGAGGAGAGGACAGTGTGCAGCCAGCCGCGCCGCCCGGGTGGAGAGCAGAGCAGATCAAAGCAGGCAGGAGTGGGAGACACAGAGGGGAGAATGTGTCAGGCACGGACCGCCCCTCCGCTCCCCCCGTGCGACATCACTGTGCGGCTGGTCTCTCTCCACGCAGAGACCAGCCGCTCTGCCTCCGATGTCATCTCTCTTTCTCTGACAGGAGGAGGGGCTTGAGCAGCAAACAGCGGCGCCTTTCTTCTTGGAACACCGGCGGAGAGCCGCCGCCGGACACAATCAAAAGGAGGAGGAGGAGGGAAGGGAGCACTCTGGCGCTTCAGCGCCCCCACCTCTCTGGCGCCTGGGTGCACTGCACCCTGTGCACCCCGTCTAGGATCGGCCCTGCCGGTCGCCTTTGGTCTTGGCCGTCCTGGTGGGTTTGCCCATGTAGACTGGCCATCAGTGGTATCCCTGGATCCCCCACATGGTCCCTTCTCTGGATGTCTCACACATGTTGGACTCTTGATTCTGTTGACCGCCTCATGGACATCTTAGTCCTGTAAAGGAAAATGGATTCCATTAGAAAAGACATATATGTTTTTCACTAACATTATCTGTGTTTGAGATCTCAGTGTCAAGCTGGTATCCTGGGCTTCCTCGAAGCCCCCCTTTAGTCCATTGTGTGATCAGTCCTTTATCTTAACACTCTGGATGGCAAGACAATGTATGAAACTTTTGCTATGGGAGATAGAGCTCCAGGGCTCATTAACATGAGGACATTCATTTATAGTTATGGATACCAAACATTAACAACTGACTTACACTCTTCAGAACCATTTTTGAGCTTAATTGTAGTGGTTCTGGAATAATAAAATCATGATAACATTTCAGTTTTACATGTGACAACTTACTGTCAGTAATAAATTATTTGACATTATATTCAACCTTCTACTTGGGAGGAATAAAACACATAAGATCCCCCTCCTTTGGGGTGTCAATACAACTCATTTGAGGTAATCAAACTACCTTATGCAGGTGACTCCTCATCTTTTTACCAGAATATCAGACCATTTAGGCCTCCAGACATTAGTGCCTTTAGGATTCAGTCTTCCTCTGGAATTACCGTCTTTGGCAACTTCTTGGAATTGGGCTGTTTGGAGTGACCTGCTTATGTCAGAGGAATGACACTGAAAAATACGAGAATTTTTAATATCTAACAGCCAAGATCCCCGGTAGGGATTTCAGGATCCTCACTACTGTGACCTGGGGAAAAATATGTTAGAACCCCTGTCTCCTATACATTTATTCAGTGAGTTCCTCTGATTTATTTTAACATGGGTGCTTCAAAGGCTCTGTGGCCCTTGGCTTGCCACAGGATTTTCCCCTAAAGAAGTGTTATTTAGGTTCTGTGCAGCAATGAAACCGTGTAACATATCCATAATTCGATCTATTTTGGTTTCAGAATTGGGTTGTGGGACCTGGTATCTGTAATCTCTGGGTAATTCTGGCTCAGTCTGATCAGACATATCCCCATCAGAATCATTGTCTTGATCCTGGAGTGGTGGTCTGGGCCTTAGTTGCTCCCTATCTTCCCAGGGATTTTGGGGTGTCCTAACATCTGGTGGTTCCCTATTTACCTGTGTAGGTCCCCGGGGCCAATTATACCGGTTATAATGAGGGTTTCTACCCTCAGAGTTAATTCTGGCCCTTTGGGGATACTCCCTATAGTTTCTCCTACACCTCGGTTCCCTTGGAGGATACTCCTGAGGTGGTCTTTGTGCTGCCCCTCTAAAGGGTGGTCTCTGCTCCCCCCTTCTGATTGGTGGGGTATCTGGTCTCCCGCTGGGGAAACCATGTGGCATATCTCCTCTGACTATATCAGCGTATGTCTTTTTCTTGGTTTCAAAATGTAATGATTGAGGAGATATAAGTTTCAGCCACAAATTTAGTTGTAGGTTCAGGCCTTCCTTCGTATTCACCGGTCTGTTGGATAGAGTACAAATTGTTACTCTCTTTTACCAAGTACTCCAGTGAACAGCCCCCTTTGTAGTCTTTCGCTAAACAAATTTTTATGTAAGTAGGTAGGGCCTGGAAGAATATGGATTTAAACTCAGGGTGATTGTAATCCGGCTATTTTTCTGCTAAGTGCTAAGTGGTTGAGCACAGCCAGAAATTCGGTGGAGCCTTGATGAGTGGTACATCTCAGATTGTGTATAGCCGCTCTAGTGGCTGTAACAGTTTTGTACGGGCCGAATTCTAGATGACAGCGGTGTTTAATTTCTTGCCATGAACTACCGTACAGACCTTTTAAAGATTTGCAAAATCTACGGTGTTTGGTTTTAAATACCTGCGGCAAGAAATTAATCCTAGACTGGTCATCATCCAGGCCCAAAACTGATAGGGTATTTTCATAAGTCTCAATGTGGTCAATAATATACATGGATCCATTCTTCTTAAAGACTGGGACGTTACTATTTAAACATTTTATTCTTTTTGAGGCATCCTGTTTAGGGGTGCCTGTCTTTTTCTCTGAACCTAAAGAAAACTGATTAGACCTACCTTTATGTGGTGGTTCAAATTTTACACCCCTGTGCTCTACAAATGGCTTGGGGTAGGACATGGGTTCTTTTTCTGATTCCTCTCCGTTGTCTAACTCCCAAACGTCAGATTGAGAGTCAGATCTTGGTTTACTGTCAGACTCTTTACCTTCAGGGTTAGGCATCTGAGCATTACCGTGGGGCATGAACTTTAATTATTCTTTTAATTCTCCTAATTGCTTAACCACTTGCCGACCGCCTCACGCCTATATACGTGAGCAGAATGGCACGGGCAGGCAAAATCACGTACCTGGTACGTGATTGCCTTCCCGCGGGCGGGGGGTCCGATCGGACCCCCCCCCCGGTGCCAGCTGCGGTCGGCATTTGGCTGGGAGAAGTGAGAGACGAGGGGGAGGCCATCCGATCGTGGCCCCCCCCCCTTGCGATCGCTCCCAGCCAATGAGAAACATCCTCTGCCTCTGTATAGTACACAGAGGCAGAGGATGTGATGTCATCTCTCCTCGGCTCGGGAGTTTCCGTTCCGGCCCGAGGAGAGACGACATGTAAGTAAGTGCACAACACACAGACAACACAGTAGAACATGCCAGGCACACTAAACACCCCGATCCCCCCCCCGATCGCCCCCCGATCCCCCCCCAATCACCCCCCCCCCCTGTCACAAACTGACACCAAGCAGGTTTTTTTTTTTTTTTTTTTTCTGATTGCTGCATAGTGTCAGTTTGTGACAGTTACAGTGTTAGGACAATTAGGGTTAGCCCCCTGTAGGTCTAGGGTACCCCCCTTACCCCCCCTAATAAAGTTTTAACCCCTTGATCACCCCCCGTCACCAGTGTCACTAAGCGATCATTTTTCTGATCGCTGTATTAGTGTCGCTGGTGACGCTAGTTAGTGAGGTAAATATTTAGGTTCGCCGTCAGCGTTTTATAGCGACAGGGACCCCCATATACTACCTAATAAATGTTTTAACCCCTTGATTGCCCCCTAGTTAACCCTTTCACCACTGATCACCGTATAACTGTTACGGGTGACGCTGGTTAGTTCGTTTATATTTTATAGTGTCAGGGCACCCGCCGTTTATTACCGAATAAAGGTTTAGCCCCCTGATCGCCCGGCGGTGATATGCGTCGCCCCAGGCAGCGTCAGATTAGGGTTAAAAACAAAGAGCTGCGCTTAGAACAATAGGTTAGGTATGCTGCCTCCCTTAAAAGAGCTTCCCTAGGGATTCTCTATTGACTAGAAATATATATAACAAGGGTTGTGGCGCTTCCTATGGGGTACTAGATGGGAAGGGTGGTTGTGGTGTACACGGGTAGTTACCCTCAATAAATCCTAATGGAGGTACCTGGTGGCTACCAGGGAAAAGCTTTGTTACCGTAAGGGTATATATGTCTGTACCTGCACATACACACACATATATCCACATGCCCCCACATATATCAACAGAGATAATGTCTCCAATGGTGGTTCATTCAGACCTTATTTTAAGGGGTGTGGGCTGAGGCCCCTATAGCTGTGATACATATGCCACCACTAGGTGAGATACCTATACCGTATGTGTGTAACCTTATGTGTGCTCTGCTGCCAAAATAATCCAAACACTCTACTGCCCGTGCAAAGTAAACATCCGTAAAAATATGTTACCAAAACATTACATATTGTAATCAAAATTAGTGCAAATAAGCATATTGTGATCAAAATAAGTGCAAAGAAAACCAGTATTAACAGTTTTTCAGTGATTATAGTCCTTAAGGAAAAAACTTGTTCAAATCCAGTGTTCCAAACAATTTCGTGACTTGAGTGCTCTCAGATAATTCCTGTGACTTTTGTGCGCCCCCTTGCGGATCCCCACTCACCAGATCCAATAACCCCGAAGAGGGGCAACCAGCATAAGATGTCTCAGTCACGGTCTCTTCTCCACGCTAATCGAGCGGGCTATACGGGATGATTTCCGTTGGTTTTCCCAATAGATTCCCGGGACCTCCTGTTTCAGATGGAACTGGTTGTATGGGGTATTCCAATCACAATTTTCTCTCCCCCCACCGTCCTCCCGGGTATCCAGGTAACTTCCTACTATTGGGTAGAATGTTCACAATGGCTCCCTCATGGAAAGAAAAAATAGGAAGCTTCCATGGTGTAGTATGTATGAAGGCTTTTATTCAAAAAAACTCCATCAGCAAGCAGCGGAGTAAAATATATTAAGCAAGCTTAAATAATAAAAACAAACTTAAAAACCATAGGCTAGCTCAAAAAGGAGCCTGAGAGCAGATCCGTAGCGGTGTGAAGATCGCGTGCCGCTGGTTGGAGCTGTTTGCGCTCCACCTGCGTTCCAGCTAGGGTCCGTAACCGGAAGTGACGTAGCGTGCGTGGCGTCGTTGTACGCGTTTCGTCATAGACGTCTTCAGCAACGATGCCAGCACGCCACGCGCTACGTCCATTTAAGGAGCCGTCAGTCTAGATCCGCCCCGTGTTTCTACCCCATCCAATCCTATCATACCAAGGCGGGGTGACACTCCCACCTCGTCTGGAGTGTCAGCAAGGGATGATCATTCACCTTTACTCGTATTGCAAACCCAACTACTGGGTTAGAAGCTATATTGCCATCCTATATACTAAATACATTATCCATAGATCAAATGAGCAATAAAAAGGATCTAAAACAAATATTAAGAAAAAAGTAGGAATAAAAATATAAATATAAGTATATACCCAGAACATTGTGAAACAGTAAATATGGAAAAAACGGTGAAACTTATTGTGGACCAAATATGTGAAGGAGAAAACCTTTCCGTAGACTTGCTCTCAAACACTATAATATATCATCAGGTGATTGTCCTAATATGATCCCTACTAAGGAGGGGGGGGGGAGGGGGGGGGAAGGGGGGGAAGGAATAGGGGGAAAAAAGGAATGGGGACGTGTTACTAGTATTCCCTGGTTTTCACTCATCTCGGGCCTTGGGCACTTGCCCAGTAGTTAGCCTTGTAGGGGGTATTTGTAAACCCCAGTGTTTCAATGTTCTAAGAGAGGCCCTCCTTGGGAATAATGTTACACATATTGCTACAAGTCGAAACCACCAATATTGTTTATAGTGAAAGTATACAGAGGTTTCTGTATTTCAAATATTTGGGGGTACGGCCTTTTAGGGTTTTTACCTTAAAGTCAGATAAATTCTAGAAAGAGATTTGGGGTTGCCCCCATGTTCTTGGTGTAGGTGGTTAAAGGGCTATGTATGCACTACCTTACACCTTATATCCATAGAGGGAAAAAGCGATGGGTGTTCCCAGATCTAAGTATGTATACCCCTATCCCTCACGGGTTAGCCAGAAAACAGTTTAAGTCGATATCCAGGTTGAGGCCCCTCGGAGCAAGGGACCTCAACCTGTATATCCATGCGGTTTCGTTTTGTGATATAAGTGTGGTTTTGTTGCCCCCTCTCCAGTGATCCCTCACACAGTCAATCCCATAGAAGATCATTCCTGTGGGGTCCCGGTTGTGTACTGTGTCGAAGTGGCGGGAAAGATGGTGTTTTGGGAACCCTTTTTTGATGTTTTTAATATGTTCCCGTATTCTCACATATAGGGGTCGGGTGGTTCTGCCCACATATTGCATTTGGCACGGGCACTCGATGACATAGATCACGTGCGTACTCTGACAAGTAATGAGTTCCCTGATCTGGTATTGTTTATGGTCTGATCTTGATTTAAAGGTTTCCCTTTTCCGGGGTTGTTTCTTGGTGACCCTACATGGTAGGCATTTTTGGCACTTATAAAACCCTTTCATGTCTGGAAAAATCCTAGTCGTCTTAGGGGGGTTAATAACATTATGTACTAAAAGGTGTCGTAGATTGGGCGCTTTTCGGTATACTATCTTTGGTTTCTTGGGTAATATACCAGCTAATGTTCTGTCCTCCTTTAGGATAGGCCAGTACTTCTTCAGGATCTCCTCAAATTCTTTGTATTGAGAGTTGAACCCTGTAATGAACGTCAATTCTACATTATTTTTCTTCCTTTTGGGTTTTGTCAATAAATTCTTACGATCTAATTTTGCTACGTCCCCCTTCAGCTTATTCAACGAATCTAGGTTGTATCCTTTTTCATGGAACCGCTCTACCAGGATGCTTGCTTGTTCCAAATAATCATCCATGGTTGCGCAGTTCCTCCTTAGTCTCGTTAGCTGGCCTTTGGGGATGTTACCCTTCCACTGGGGATGGTGACAACTGTTAATAGGGATGTACCCGTTTCTGTCGGTAGCCTTGAAAAAGGTTTTTGTACACAGGCCATCATTCTTCTTAAATATTTCAAGGTCAAGGTATTCAATCCTTTGAGGGTCCCATTTCCCTGTGAAGGTTAATCCGTATCTATTATTATTCAGCTCTTGCAGAAACTTTTCAAAGGTCTCAGATGTTCCTTCCCAGAATATGATTAAGTCGTCTATGTACCTACGGTACAATTTCACTTGTGGTATATCCCTAGCGTAAATGTATTCCTCTTCCCACATGTTCATGAGTAAGTTGGCCACACTTGGTGCGTACCTTGCGCCCATAGCGACTCCCTTGGTTTGAACATAATAGTTTTGGTCATACCAAAAATAGTTGCAGGACATCGCTAGCTCCAGGCCTTCAAGTATGAAATCTATCTGTTCTTGTCTCATACTAGTAAGCTCATGGAGAGCTTTTTCCACACCTAACAAGCCATCCTGTTGTACAATGCTAGTGTATAGCGAATTTACGTCAATAGTAGCTAGTAAGTAATTTTGTGCCCCATCCATTTGCTGTAATTCTTCTAAAAGTTGGGCGCTATCACGTAAATAAGATTTTCCCTTCTTGACAAGTGGTTTAAGGAATACATCAAGGTACTCTCCTAGCCTAGAGAACACTGAATTAATACCACTAATTATAGGTCTTCCAGGTGGTTTGTATAATCGTTTGTGGATTTTTGGTGTATAATAAATCACCGGAGTTTTCGTGGAACTTGAAACCAAATATTCTGCTTCTTTAGTGTTTAGGATCCCAATCTGTTTTCCTTTGTTTACATAAGCTCTCAATTTCTTTTCATATGTACGCTTAGGGTTCTTCTTAAGTTTGTTATAGGTGTTTTCTACCTGAAGCAGGTTCCCCATCTCCTCCTCATAATCTTTCTTATTTAGTATTACTAGCCCTCCCCCTTTATCTGCGGGTCTTATGACCACCTCCCTTCTTTTACTCAGAGATTTTATTGTTTTCCAGACGTTTCTTGTTTTGTGGTTGTTCCGTTTTTCTAGCTTCCTCAAATCGTCTTCCAATATACGAGCAAACAAGTTTGAAAAATAACTCCATTTTCAACCCTAAAACATCTGGGAACCAATGCATGGAAGCATTCCAGAAAATGGTGGAAGACGATTTGAGGAAGCTAGAAAAACGGAACAACCACAAAACAAGAAACGTCTGGAAAACAATAAAATCTCTGAGTAAAAGAAGGGAGGTGGTCATAAGACCCGCAGATAAAGGGGGAGGGCTAGTAATACTAAATAAGAAAGATTATGAGGAGGAGATGGGGAACCTGCTTCAGGTAGAAAACACCTATAACAAACTTAAGAAGAACCCTAAGCGTACATATGAAAAGAAATTGAGAGCTTATGTAAACAAAGGAAAACAGATTGGGATCCTAAACACTAAAGAAGCAGAATATTTGCTTTCAAGTTCCACGAAAACTCCGGTGATTTATTATACACCAAAAATCCACAAACGATTATAAAAACCACCTGGAAGACCTATAATTAGTGGTATTAATTCAGTGTTCTCTAGGCTAGGAGAGTACCTTGATGTATTCCTTAAACCACTTGTCAAGAAGGGAAAATCTTATTTACGTGATAGCGCCCAACTTTTAGAAGAATTACAGCAAATGGATGGGGCACAAAATTACTTACTAGCTACTATTGACGTAAATTCGCTATACACTAGCATTGTACAACAGGATGGCTTGTTAGGTGTGGAAAAAGCTCTCCATGAGCTTACTAGTATGAGACAAGAACAGATAGATTTCATACTTGAAGGCCTGGAGCTAGCGATGTCCTGCAACTATTTTTGGTATGACCAAAACTATTATGTTCAAACCAAGGGAGTCGCTATGGGCGCAAGGTACGCACCAAGTGTGGCCAACTTACTCATGAACATGTGGGAAGAGGAATACATTTACGCTAGGGATATACCACAAGTGAAATTGTACCGTAGGTACATAGACGACTTAATCATATTCTGGGAAGGAACATCTGAGACCTTTGAAAAGTTTCTGCAAGAGCTGAATAATAATAGATACGGATTAACCTTCACAGGGAAATGGGACCCTCAAAGGATTGAATACCTTGACCTTGAAATATTTAAGAAGAATGATGGCCTGTGTACAAAAACCTTTTTCAAGGCTACCGACAGAAACGGGTACATCCCTATTAACAGTTGTCACCATCCCCAGTGGAAGGGTAACATCCCCAAAGGCCAGCTAACGAGACTAAGGAGGAACTGCGCAACCATGGATGATTATTTGGAACAAGCAAGCATCCTGGTAGAGCGGTTCCATGAAAAAGGATACAACCTAGATTCGTTGAATAAGCTGAAGGGGGACGTAGCAAAATTAGATCGTAAGAATTTATTGACAAAACCCAAAAGGAAGAAAAATAATGTAGAATTGACGTTCATTACAGGGTTCAACTCTCAATACAAAGAATTTGAGGAGATCCTGAAGAAGTACTGGCCTATCCTAAAGGAGGACAGAACATTAGCTGGTATATTACCCAAGAAACCAAAGATAGTATACCGAAAAGCGCCCAATCTACGACACCTTTTAGTACATAATGTTATTAACCCCCCTAAGACGACTAGGATTTTTCCAGACATGAAAGGGTTTTATAAGTGCCAAAAATGCCTACCATGTAGGGTCACAAAGAAACAACCCCGGAAAAGGGAAACCTTTAAATCAAGATCAGACCATAAACAATACCAGATCAGGGAACTCATTACTTGTCAGAGTACGCACGTGACCTATGTCATCGAGTGCCCGTGCCAAATGCAATATGTGGGCAGAACCACCCGACCCCTATATGTGAGAATACGGGAACATATTAAAAACATCAAAAAAGGGTTCCCAAAACACCATCTTTCCCGCCACTTCGACACAGTACACAACCGGGACCCCACAGGAATGATCTTCTATGGGATTGACTGTGTGAGGGATCACTGGAGAGGGGGCAACAAAACCACACTTATATCACAAAACGAAACCGCATGGATATACAGGTTGAGGTCCCTTGCTCCGAGGGGCCTCAACCTGGATATCGACTTAAACTGTTTTCTGGCTAACCCGTGAGGGATAGGGGTATACATACTTAGATCTGGGAACACCCATCGCTTTTTCCCTCTATGGATATAAGGTGTAAGGTAGTGCATACATAGCCCTTTAACCACCTACACCAAGAACATGGGGGCAACCCCAAATCTCTTTCTAGAATTTATCTGACTTTAAGGTAAAAACCCTAATGCCGCGTACACACGGTCGGACTTTTCGTCTACAAAAGTCCAACGGATGCTGACGGACTAAAGCTGGCTGGTAATCCGATCGTGTGTGGGCTTCTCCGGACTTTCAACGTACTTTTTTAGCCTCAAATCCGACGTACTTTAGATTTGAAACATGCTTCAAATCTTTCCGACGGACTCGAGTCCGGTCGAAAAATCCACTCGTCTGTATGCTAGTCCGACGGACAAAAACCCACGCTAGGGCAGCTATTGGCTACTGGCTATGAACTTCCTTATTTTAGTCCGGTGTACGTCATCACGTAAGAATTCGACGGACTTTTGTGTGATCGTGTGTAGGCAAGTCTGTTCGTTAGAAAGTCCGCCGCAAGTCCGTCGAAAGTCCGCCGCAAGTCCGTCGAAAGTCTGTCGGACAGGCTGTCGGACTTTTGTAGCTGAAAAGTCCGACCGTGTGTACGCGGCATAAAAGGCCGTACCCCCAAATATTTGAAATACAGAAACCTCTGTATACTTTCACTATAAACAATATTGGTGGTTTCGACTTGTAGCAATATGTGTAACATTATTCCCAAGGAGGGCCTCTCTTAGAACATTGAAACACTGGGGTTTACAAATACCCCCTACAAGGCTAACTACTGGGCAAGTGCCCAAGGCCCGAGATGAGTGAAAACCAGGGAATACTAGTAACACGTCCCCATTCCTTTTTTCCCCCTATTCCTTCCCCCCCTTCCCCCCCCCTTCCCCCCCCCTCCTTAGTAGGGATCATATTAGGACAATCACCTGATGATATATTATAGTGTTTGAGAGCAAGTCTACGGAAAGGTTTTCTCCTTCACGAATTTGGTCCACAATAAGTTTCACCGTTTTTTCCATATTTACTGTTTCACAATGTTCTGGGTATATACTTATATTTATATTTTTATTCCTACTTTTTTCTTAATATTTGTTTTAGATCCTTTTTATTGCTCATTTGATCTATGGATAATGTATTTAGTATATAGGATGGCAATATAGCTTCTAACCCAGTAGTTGGGTTTGCAATACGAGTAAAGGTGAATGATCATCCCTTGCTGACACTCCAGACGAGGTGGGAGTGTCACCCCGCCTTGGTATGATAGGATTGGATGGGGTAGAAACACGGGGCGGATCTAGACTGACGGCTCCTTAAATGGACGTAGCGCGTGGCGTGCTGGCATCGTTGCTGAAGACGTCTATGACGAAACGCGTACAACGACGCCACGCACGCTACGTCACTTCCGGTTACGGACCCTAGCTGGAACGCAGGTGGAGCGCAAACAGCTCCAACCAGCGGCACGCGATCTTCACACCGCTACGGGTCTGCTCTCAGGCTCCTTTTTGAGCTAGCCTATGGTTTTTAAGTTTGTTTTTATTATTTAAGCTTGCTTAATATATTTTACTCCGCTGCTTGCTGATGGAGTTTTTTTGAATAAAAGCCTTCATACATACTACACCATGGAAGCTTCCTATTTTTTCTTTCCATGAGGGAGCCATTGTGAACATTCTACCCAATAGTAGGAAGTTACCTGGATACCCGGGAGGACGGTGGGGGAGAGAAAATTGTGATTGGAATACCCCATACAACCAGTTCCATCTGAAACAGGAGGTCCCGGGAATCTATTGGGAAAACCAACGGAAATCATCCCGTATAGCCCGCTCGATTAGCGTGGAGAAGAGACCGTGACTGAGACATCTTATGCTGGTTGCCCCTCTTCGGGGTTATTGGATCTGGTGAGTGGGGATCCGCAAGGGGGCGCACAAAAGTCACAGGAATTATCTGAGAGCACTCAAGTCACGAAATTGTTTGGAACACTGGATTTGAACAAGTTTTTTCCTTAAGGACTATAATCACTGAAAAACTGTTAATACTGGTTTTCTTTGCACTTATTTTGATCACAATATGCTTATTTGCACTAATTTTGATTACAATATGTAATGTTTTGGTAACATATTTTTACGGATGTTTACTTTGCACGGGCAGTAGAGTGTTTGGATTATTTTGGCAGCAGAGCACACATAAGGTTACACACATACGGTATAGGTATCTCACCTAGTGGTGGCATATGTATCACAGCTATAGGGGCCTCAGCCCACACCCCTTAAAATAAGGTCTGAATGAACCACCATTGGAGACATTATCTCTGTTGATATATGTGGGGGCATGTGGATATATGTGTGTGTATGTGCAGGTACAGACATATATACCCTTACGGTAACAAAGCTTTTCCCTGGTAGCCACCAGGTACCTCCATTAGGATTTATTGAGGGTAACTACCCGTGTACACCACAACCACCCTTCCCATCTAGTACCCCATAGGAAGCGCCACAACCCTTGTTATATATATTATTAGCGTCAGATTAGCGCCAGTACCGCTAACACCCACGCACGCAGCATACACCTCCCTTAGTGGTATAGTATCTGAACGCATCAATATCTGATCCGATCAGATCTATACTAGCGTTCCCAGCAGTTTAGGGTTCCCAAAAACGCAGTGTTAGCGGGATCAGCCCAGATACCCGCTAGCACCTGCGTTTTGCCCCTCCGCCCAGCCTAGCCCAGCCCACCCAAGTGCAGTATCGATCGATCGATCACTGTCACTTACAGAACACTAAACGCATAACTGCAGCGTTCGCAGAGTCAGGCCTGATCCCTGCGATCGCTAACAGTTTTTTTGGTAGCGTTTTGGTGAACTGGCAAGCACCAGCCCCAGGCAGCGTCAGGTTAGCGCCAGTACCGCTAACACCCACGCACGCACCGTACACCTCCCTTAGTGGTATAGTATCTGAACGGATCAATATCTGATCCGATCAGATCTATACTGGCGTCCCCAGCAGTTTAGGGTTCCCAAAAACGCAGTGTTAGCGGGATCAGCCCAGATACCTACTAGCACCTGCGTTTTGCCCCTCCGCCCGGCCCAGCCCAGCCCACCCAAGTGCAGTATCGATCGATCACTGACACTTACAGAACACTAAACGCATAACTGCAGCGTTCGCAGAGTCAGGCCTGATCCCTGCGATCGCTAACAGTTTTTTTGGTAGCGTTTTGGTGAACTGGCAAGCGCCAGCAGCCTAGTACACCCCGGTCGTAGTCAAACCAGCACTGCAGTAACACTTGGTGACGTGGCGAGTCCCATAAGTGCAGTTCAAGCTGGTGAGGTGGCAAGCACAAGTAGTGTCCCACTGCCACCAAAAAGACAAACACAGGCCCGTCGTGCCCATAATGCCCTTCCTACTGCATTCGCCAATCCTAATTGGGAACCCACCGCTTCTGCAGCGCCCGTACTTCCCCCATTCACATCCCCAACCAAATGCAGTCGGCTGCATGAGAGGCATTTTTATGTCCTCCCGAGTACCCCTACCCAACGAACCCCCCCAAAAAGATGTTGTGTCTGCAGCAAGCGCGGATATAGGCGTGACGCCCGCTATTATTGTCCCTCCTGTCCTGACAATCCTGGTCTTTGCATTGGTGAATGTTTTGAACGCTACCATGCACTAGTTGAGTATTAGCGTAGGGTACAGCATTCCACAGACTAGGCACACTTTCACAGGGTCTCCCAAGATGCCATCGCATTTTGAGAGACCCGAACCTGAAACCGGTTATGCCGCGTACACACGGTCGTACTTTTCGTCTACAAAAGTCCAACGGACGCTGACGGACTAAAGCTGGCTGGTAATCCGATCGTGTGTGGGCTTCTCCGGACTTTCAACGTACTTTTTTAGCCTCAAATCCGACGTACTTTAGATTTGAAACATGCTTTAAAACTTTACTTCGTAACTACGACGGACCCCGAAATCCGCTCGTCTGTGTGCTAGTCCGACGGACAAAAAGCCACGCTAGGGCACCTATTGGCTACTGGCTATGAACTTCCTTATTTTAGTCCGGTGTACGTCATCACGTACGAATCCGTCAGACTTTTGTGTGGTCGTGTGTAGGCAAGTCCGTTCGTTAGAAAGTCTGCCGCAAGTCTGTCGAAAGTCTGCCGGAAGTCTGCCGGAAGTCTGTCGGACAGGCTGTCTGACTTTTGTAGACGAAAAGTACGACCGTGTGTACGCGGCATTACAGTTATAAAAGTTACAAGTTTGCAAAAAAAACACAAACAAAAATAAAAAAAAATAGTTGTTGTTTTATTCTCTCTCTCTATTCTCTCTCTATTGTTCTGCTCTTTTTTACTGTATTCTATTCTGCAATGTTTTATTGTTATTATGTTTTATCATGTTTGCTTTTCAGGTATGCAATTTTTTATACTTTACCGTTTACTGTGCTTTATTGTTAACCATTTTTTGGTCTTCAGGTACACCATTCACGACTTTGAGTGGTTATACCAGAATGATGCCTGCAGGTTTAGGTATCATCTTGGTATCATTCTTTTCAGCCAGAGGTCGGCTTTCATGTAAAAGCAATCCTAGTGGCTAATTAGCCTCTAGACTGCTTTTACAAGCAGTGGGAGGGAATGCCCCCCCCCACCATCTTCCGTGTTTTTCTCTGGCTCTCCTGTCTCAACAGGGAACCTGAGAATGCAGCCGGTGATTCAGCCAGCTGACCATAGAGCTGATCAGAGACCAGAGTGGCTCCAAACATCTCTATGGCCTAAGAAACCGGAAGCTACGAGCATTTTATGACTTAGATTTCGCTGGATGTAAATAGCGCCATTGGGAAATTGGGGAAGCATTTTATCACACCGATCTTGGTGTGGTCAGATGCTTTGAGGGCAGAGGAGAGATCTAGGGTCTAATAGACCCCAATTTTTTCAAAAAAGAGTACCTGTCACTACCTATTGCTATCATAGGGGATATTTACATTCCCTGAGATAACAATAAAAATAATTAAAAAAAAAAAAATGAAAGGAACAGTTTAAAAATAAGATAAAAAAGCAAAAAAATAATAAAGAAAAAAAGAAAAAAAAAAAAAAAGCACCCCTGTCCCCCCTGCTCTCGCGCTAAGGCGAACGCAAGCGTCGGTCTGGCGTCAAATGTAAACAGCAATTGCACCATGCATGTGAGGTATCACCGCGAAGGTCAGATCGAGGGCAGTATTTTTAGCAGTAGACCTCCTCTGTAAATCTAAAGTGGTAACCTGTAAAGGCTTTTAAAGGCTTTTAAAAATGTATTAATTTTGTTGCCACTGCGCGTTTGTGCGCAATTTTAAAGCATGTCATGTTTGGTATCCATGTACTCGGCTTAAGATCATCTTTTTTATTCCATCAAACATTTGGGCAATATAGTGTGTTTTAGTGCATTAAAATTTAAAAAAGTGTGTTTTTTCCACAAAAAATGCGTTTGAAAAATCGCTGTGCAAATACCGTGTGAAAAAAAAAAATGAAACACTCACCATTTTAATCTGTAGGGCATTTGCTTTAAAAAAATATATAATGTTTGGGGGTTCAAAGTAATTTTCTTGCAAAAAAAAATAATTTTTTCACGTAATCAAAGTGTCAGAAAGGGTTTTGCCTTCAAGTGGTTAGAAGAGTGGGTGATGTGTGACGTAAGCTTCTAAATGTTGTGCATAAAATGCCAGGACAGTTCAAAACCCCCCCAAATGACCCCATTTTGGAAAGTAGACACCCCAAGCTATTTCCTGAGAGGCATGTCGAGTCCATGGAATATTTTATATTGCGACACAAGTTGCGGGAAAGAGCCAAATTTTTTTTTTTTTTTTTTTTTTTTTGCACAAAGTTGTCACTAAATGATATATTGCTCAAACATGCCATGGGGATATGTGAAATTACACCCCAAAATACATTCTGCTGCTTCTCCTGAGTACGGGGATACCACATGTGTGGGACTTTTTGGGAGCCTAGCTGCGCACGGGACCCCGAAAACCAAGCACCGCCTTCAAGCTTTCTAAGGGCGTAAATTTTTGATTTCACTCTTCACTGCCTATCACAGTTTCGGAGGCCATGGAATGCCCAGGTTGCACAAAACCCCCCAAAATGACCCCATTTTGGAAAGTAGACACCCCAAGCTATTTGCTGAGAGGTATAGTGAGTATTTTGCAGACCTCACTTTTTGTCACAAAGTTTTGAAAATTGAAAAAAGAAAAAAAAAATTTTTTTTTCTGGTCTTTCTTCATTTTCAAAAACAAATGAGAGCTGCAAAATACTCACCATGCCTCTCATCAAATAGCTTGGGGTGTCTACTTTCCAAAATGGGGTCATTTGGGGGGGTTTTGTGCCACCTGGGCATTTTATGGCCTTCAAAACTGTGATAGGTAGTGAGGCGTGAAATCAAAAATTTATGTCCTTAGAAATCCTGAAGGCGGTGCTTGGTTTTCGGGGCCCCGTACGCGGCTAGGCTCCCAAAAAGTCCCACACATGTGGTATCCCCATACTCAGGAGAAGCAGCTGAATGTATTTCGGGGTGCAATTCCACATATGCCCATGGCCTGTGTGAGCAATATATCATTTAGTGACAACTTTTTGTAAATTTTTTTTTTTTTTTGTCATTATTCAATCACTTGGGACAAAAAAAATAAATATTCAATGGGTTCAACATGCCTCTCAGCAATTTCCTTGGGGTGTCTACTTTCCAAAATGGGGTCATTTGGGGGGGTTTTGTACTGCCCTGCCATTTTAGCACCTCAAGAAATGACATAGGCAGTCATAAACTAAAAGCTGTGTAAATGACAGAAAATGTACCCTAGTTTGTAGACGCTATAACTTTTGCGCAAACCAATAAATATACGCTTATTGACATTTTTTTTACCAAAGACATGTGGCCGAATACATTTTGGCCTAAATGTATGACTAAAATTTAGTTTATTGGATTTTTTTTATAACAAAAAGTAGAAAATATCATTTTTTTTCAAAATTTTCGGTCTTTTTCCGTTTATAGTGCAAAAAATAAAAACGGCAGAGGTGATCAAATACCATCAAAAGAAAGCTCTATTTGTGGGAAGAAAAGGACGCAAATTTCATTTGGGTACAGCATTGCATGACCGCGCAATTAGCAGTTAAAGCGACGCAGTGCCGAATTGTAAAAAGTGCTCTGGTCAGGAAGGGGGTAAAATCTTCCGGGGCTGAAGTGGTTAATTAGGAATTCTTGTCCTGACCTAAGCTGATTTATTTCTCCTTCTAATTTTCCACTGCCTATTACTCAGCAACTTTCGTCAGGGGACCCTTTTCCTTACTTATAAATCTCCAGCTCCTCTTTTAATTGTTTACACTTTTTATTTAATCTGTGATTTGTATCCTGGTTTATTTTACTGTTCTTTTGCAACCGTTCTAGTTCACCTTGCATTGTCATTCTAAACTTGCGATAATGATCTGCCGTGTCAGTGGCCTCCTTTATTTTTCTAGTGAGCTCACATTCCCTTTCTGTTAAACATGACTGGGACCCTAAGATATCCTTCCCCTGTTGGATATTTTGAAGTTTAAACTCATTACAAAGCTACAGCAGGACAGGCTATAGTTCCAAAAGTATGTAATTACGCCTTTTTATGTCCTCTGTCTTATGCCCCGTACACACGGTCGGACTTTGTTCGAACATTCCGACAACAAAATCCTAGGATTTTTTCCGACGAATGTTGGCTCAAACTTGTCTTGCATACACATGGTCACACAAAGTTGTCGGAAAATCCGATCGTTCTGAACGCGGTGACGTAAAACACGTACGTCGGGACTATAAACGGGGCAGTGGCCAATAGCTTTCATCTCTTTATTTATTCTGAGCATGCGTGGCACTTTGTCCGTCGGATTTGTGTACACACGATCGGAATTTTGTTGTCGGAAAATTTTATATCCTGCTCTCAAACTTTGTGTGTCAGAAAATCCGATGGAAAATGTGTGATGGAGGCCACACACGGTCGGAATTTCCGACAACAAGGTCCTATCACACATTTTTCGTCGGAAAATCCGACCGTGTGTACGGGGCATTTAGAGAAACTGTCTGTGAGTTCATAGATTTGACCTTCTATGTTCCACATGTCTTTTACTAAATGACTGGCACGGCTTTTAAGGTCTTTAATGTATGCTTCTAGATCAGCTTCAATAGACAATCTTTCTCTGACATGATCCACCATTTCGATTTTAGGTTTATGAAAGGTTTAGCACTGGGAAACACTTTTGAAAGATAAAAAGTGCATTTTATATACAACTATATAGATCAGACTAAAATGAGGGACAGATGAGGAGGAAAGAGGGGCAGAGGGAATTTGTTCCAAATCAGGGACAGTCCCTCAAAACCAGGGACAGTTGGTAGCCATGGTGACTAGTAATGTTTCTATGTCTTGTTTTCCCATAGGAGGAGTGAGCTGGGTGTAACCTTCTAATGAAAGAGGGATGTGTTCAGTATTGTGTTACATTACCTTTCTGCATTCAGCAAAGCTTTGCTTTGTTTTGCGCATTTCTTATGGCAGCAGATACATTCCCACACTCTAGCTGATCGGCCACTTGAACAACAATGTACATTACTATATTGATACTTCTGCTGGGCATTGTAATCTTTGCAAGACGAAGACGGAATCGTGTTTTCTTGGACCCTGAAGAACGAGCAGTTCTCATCACTGGCTGTGATTCAGGCTTCGGGAATCAACTTGCTCGCAGGTTACTTGATATGGGCTTCACCGTCTTTGCTACCTGTCTGTTCCCGATAGGAGAAGGTGCTCAGTC
The DNA here is from genome assembly GCA_037952835.1 of Lithobates septentrionalis. Classification (NCBI taxonomy): domain Eukaryota; kingdom Metazoa; phylum Chordata; class Amphibia; order Anura; family Ranidae; genus Lithobates; species Lithobates septentrionalis. The sequence continues at coordinate 4,408,989 of JBBDGP010000637.1, read as the reverse complement.
TCTATTAAATTATTCCTCCTCTGGGAAGATGAAGGTGATCCGGCTGGATGTTACCAGTGACAAGGAGGTTGCCGAGGTGAAGCAGTACGTACAAGATAACCTTCCTGCTCAAGGTATAATAATATTTGTTTATTTTCAATTCAGTGCAGTGATCACCATTGCTGTCTTCAAGAGCCACGGTCCTGAAACGGAACAGTTCTCTTATTTTTAGGATATATGATAGAATGAGACGTGAATACCTTCTGTTTTAGGAAAACTTTGCTGTGATGTTTAACTTCAGGAAGTCTCAGTTTGTAATAGTGAAAAAGCATTGGTTTTTGGATTGTAGTAGTTTCAGGAGCAATGAGACTTGTTTGAATATAGAAAACGATGAGCTGACCGCCAGTTTGTAAAACTGCAGTAACGTAAGATATGTGACTTGTGCAAAACGGAAAAATTTGTTTAGTTTCGGTTCGTTGTCATTCGCAAATACATAATTTCATTCTGTTATATTCGTTATGTTACGTTAATACATTTTTAATTATTCGTAGAGTGTCGATATTCGTTATACTGAATCTCGAATCATCTCAAATTAATTCATTATATACGCTATCATTTCGTTTGCATTCGTTGAAATTCGATATTTATGTATGTATATATATTCGTGATGATGATTCGTAGTTTGGAAAGTCGTTTGTTTATTGAATCTTTTACCACACACAATGACAATATCTCTTCTCCTCTGCTCAAATACAATAAAACACCCTTCTCACTCAGTTCTCAGGAATGCACTTTGCCAGTAATCCAACCTCCAGCACAAAATTAATCAGCTGATTGGACTGTAAGATTTACTTTAAGTTGACCTTTTGTTTCATTAGATCTTTAACGAATTACCAAATCATGTCAAATTCATTCGTTATATCCGCTATAATTGCTTTCGTATTAGTTGAAATTCATTATTTTTTTATTCGGACATTCGGATGCAAAATTCGTCCGAATTTCAATTTGTTACGAAACGAATTGCACAAGCCTAGTGTGTATGTCTGAATTGTTCATAGCTAGCTAATATTGAGGTCACGGTACTTGTTTGTATTGTCTTTATTAAATGACAATGTTACCTGAATTAAAATAGAAAGGTAATTCTAAGTATGGCTAATTTGTAACATAAGTGTCACTACTTATAGTGGTTGTATACCCTAATTTGTCATTTTTACCTACAGGTAAGCCTATAATAAGGCTTGCCTGTAGGTAAAATGAATATCTCCTAAACCTGTACGGTTTAGGAGATATTCCCTTTGCATGCAGCTGCTGACGTCAGCAGCAAATGCGGTCTGCCTTGCCGGGAAGGAGACTCCTGCGTGCATGCGCAAACCCGGAAGAAACACAGAGGGAAAGATGTCAACTCCCTCAGCATGGACGATACGGGGACCTCGTTCTAAGGTAAGTATATAATAATGAGCTAGTATACGGTACATACTAGCTCGTTATGCCTTTGCCTTGCAGAATTTTTTTTTCTTTTTTCTTTTTTTTTTTTATGTGGGGTATACAACCGCTTTATGTTTGAGGGTCTATGTGAGTTTAATTTGGAGAGAGATAAGGTGTTTTAATTGAAGTTAAGGTGAAAGTTCTGTAAAGTGGTACTGTATATGAAAACGATAGAAGCTTTTGTAGAAAGTCTTTGTATGTTTAACTGAGAAATCATTTGTAGCAGAGAGGGATTTGACCCCTCCTTTATGTGTCCTGTGTGTGTCTGTGTAAAAAGGATGAGACAGGCTTCCAGAGATAGCCTGTGTGAGACGGTGTCTGTGAAATGCAGCATAATGTGTTCATTTTTTACCTCTTTCCAGTATATGGGAGGACAGGTCCCGGGTGCTTATAGGCAGAGAATGGGGAATCAAGCTCAGGCTGGTACACCCCCCCACACTCCCAGAGGTACCCCCAGTTATGACACTCTCAGTATAAGTTCTAACCAATGACACAACAAAGCTCTTAATTCACTCGCTGGTCATCTTTCGCCTCGACTACTGCAACTCCCTTCTTATTGGCTTACCTCTACATAGTCTATCACCTCTTCAATCCATCATGAATGCTGCTGCCAGACTCATCCACCTTACCAATCCCTCTGTGTCTGCTACTCCTCTCTGTCAATCCCCCACTGGCTCGTGCTCACCCAACAAATTAAATTCAAAATATTAACAACTACTTACAAAGCCATCCACAATTTAGCCCCCAGCTACATCACTAGCCTAGTCTCTAAATACCAACCTACTCGTTCTCTTCGTTTCTCTCAAGACCTCCTCCTCTCTAGCTCCCTCGTCACCTCCTCCCATGCTTGCCTCCAGGACTTTTCCAAAGCCTCTCCAATCCTATGGAAATCCTTACCCCAACCTGTCCGCTTATCTCCTACTCTATTAGCTAGGGCTGAAACAACTAATCGATTAATCGACAACTAATCGATTATGAAATGAATCGATTACTATTTTCATAATCGATTAATCGGCCAGTAACATAATAGGGTTAAAAAAAATGAGCCCTTTATAGTACAAAAAGAGCAAATAATCGTTACTGTAAACATTACTTTCACAGTTCTACAGTAAAAGAATGAAACCCTTACAGTAGTGATTATTTGCTTTTTTTTTTTTACTATAAAGGGCTCATCTTAGTTTTTTTAACCCCATTATGTTACTAAACGTCTTAGACCTGGTTCACATCTGTGTTTTTTTGGTGCTTTTTGCAGAAACACACTACAGTTCATTTAACATGGTTTCCTATGGGACACGTTCACATCTGTGCTTTTTTTCAGTCGCTGCGTATTTGGAAAGGGTCAAGGACTTTTTTTTTTTTTTTTTTAACGCGAAGCGGTGCTTTTTTGGTTCAATATACTTCAATGGAGAAGCTGCAGAAAAGCATGTAAAACGTTTTTGCAGCAATTTGTGTTTTTTAATCTGCCAAATAACAAATTGGCCAAAAAACAGTATGTCTCTTCTAATAGTATATACAGTATATCTCCCCTCTAATAGTGTATATACAGTAGATCTCTTCTGTCTGTTATTCTCAGAGTGGATTTGATATTTTGCTCCCTAACCATATAGTTGGTTGTTTTATCATTACCACTGCATAGAGATATTTAAGAATAAATTGCCTTTTTTTTAAACTTTACATATCAACTAAAATATACACCACACTTTTTGTTAAGGTTATTAACCGATTAATCGTTTAATCGAAACAATAATCGACCAACTAATCGATTATGAAAATAATCGTTAGTTGCAGCCCTACTATTAGCTTTTAGATGATACCTGAAAACCCTTCTCCTCAGAGAAGCCTATCTTACCCCCACCTAACAACTGTATTTTCATTTTTTTCCATCAGCTCACCCCCCACAGTTATTACCTTTTGTTTGCACTTGACCCTCCCTTCTAAATTGTAAACTCTAACGAGCAGAGCCCTCTGATCCCTCCTGTATTGATTTGTATTGTAAGTGTACTGTCTGCCCTCATGTTTTAAAACACTGCGCAAACTGTTGGCGCTATATAAATCCTGTATATTAATAATAAGTAGATTAGAAGCTGAAATAACAAAAGCAAGCAATAGGCACATAGGTCAAGTGTCCACTTCCAACCCAAAGAATCCCAATGTCAGTAACCAGACTCTTGCCCCGTCCTTCAACGTAGCTATGCAAATGCCGCTAAGGAAACAGACTGTGGGGTATACTGGACTCTAGTCTACACCCCCTTTTTACCACAACGGACCTACTGAACTGAAAAAGAGAAGATATGGACAGTCTTAGAATGTACCGGACAGCTAATTAAGAGAGGATGAAGTCAGTCTGCAAGATACATCAAAAGAAAATTACAGAAGCAGGAGGGGTTAAACAAAACGGGAAGAAGATCTGAGAATGGTACAGAAAGTTGCTTTACTGGCAGAAGTTCTGGCAGGAAAGCTCAGAGAAGTAGAGAATGCTTAGATGGTCCCTCGAGTTGGAAGAAGAAGAAAAAGTATGTGTTGAAAGTGGAAAGACATATAGGGGTGGAAGCGTGGAGGCAGTTGCTGCCACTTGCCTAACCACGCATGCACACCTACTAGTTGGAAGTTGGGACTATCTCGGCACTTATAATAAGATAGGGTTGAGAAGAGATATATAAAATGTATAAGCTTTAATAATTACAAAACACATTTACAAAATGGTACATACATAATGTTTATGTATGTACCATTTTGTAAATGTGTTTTGTAATTATTAAAGCATATACTTTTTATATATCTCTTCTCAACCCTATCTTATTATAAGTGCCGAGATAGTGCCAACTTCCAACTAGTAGGTGTGCATGCGTGGTTAGGCAAGTGGCAGCAACTGCCTCCACGCTTCCACCCCTATATTTCTCCAAACCTGTCTAACCGGGATGATGGCACTGATATTTGAATTTTATTATTGATTTAATTGAGGCTATACTATACTTCATGAAAGTGGAAAGACGTTTATATGCATGTTGCAGGAAGAAGAAGAAAAGTGTATGTTGCAAGGAGAGGAAGTATGTGCCGAAGATGACAAGTTGTCACTGTGTCAGGAGATGTAAGTTTGAGTCCCACATCAAGTACAGGCATTGATGGATTACAAGGGAAGTCACTGGTTCACTAACAGCCAGATAGTCAAATACTAGGCCATGCTGTGTAAAAATCCCTGAATCCATTTAGAGACTGTTAACCCCCTAAACCCAGCCACTCTGCTTCCCACCTTTCCCACCTCACCAGGACCCCTAGCATATGACTGCCTCCAGGTAATGGATGAAGTCTATGAAAGCCGGCCAGACTTGAAAGACAGTGCCTTGGGAAAGTCAGATGTTGAGTACTTCACTGACGGCAGGAGTTTTATGAAAGATGGGGGGTCCGCTATGCTGGCTACACAGTGGTTACACAGGAGACAGTGATAGAGGCAGGAGCCTTACCATAGAGAACCTCTGCACAGAAAGCAAAACTAACCGCAATGACCAGAGCCTTGTAACTGGCTGCTGGTCTAAAAGTGAATGTTTATGTAGACTCTAAGTATGTTTTCCTGACTCTCCTTGCTCATGGAGCCCTGTATAAGGAAAGAGGACTTACTCCATCTGGAGGAAAGAGCATCAAATATGGGACAGAAATACTGGAGCTTTTGGAAGCAGTATGGGCCCCCTCTGCAGTTGCAGTGATCCACTGTAGGGGCCATCAGAAGGGAGACTCCCAAGTGGCTAGAGAAAATAGGAAAGCAGATCAAGCAGCTAGGGATGCAGCATTCCAGCAGCCCCCACCACTTATAATGGCCCTCCTGTTCCCAGTGCCACTCTTTGAATGGGTCCTGGTCTATACAAAGGCAGAACAAGAATGGATAGAGACTAAAACTGGAAAGTACAGGGAAGACCGGTGGTACCAACTGCAGGATGGGAGAATTGTTATCCCAGCTGCTGTAGCAACCGAATGAGTGCAGCCATTAAAAAGGCTCTAGAGAGACATTTTCACATCCCCCCCCCCCCCCCCATTACCTACACTGGCACAAGCTGCAGCCAGAAAATGTGTAGAATGTGCCAGAAACAACACAAGACAAGGGCCTTCACCAACTCCTGGAGTACAAGCTGAAGGAGCCCCACCAATGGATGAATTACTGGTTTATTTCACTGTCATGCCCCCCCCCCCTTCAGGAGGATACAAATAGTAGTGTGTACCTATTCAGGCTGGGTGGGGGCGTGGCCCACATAGGAAGTGCTCAAATGCCTGAATCAGGAAATGATCCCCAGATATGGAATCCCCTCCCCCATAGGCTCAGACAATGGCCCTGCCTTTGTTCACAAGTACCTCCAGGAATTAGCAACAGCACTTGAAATTACTTGGAAACTGCACACTGCATATAGGCACCAAAGCTCTGGAAAAGTGGAATGAATTAACCACTTGTCCCCTTTTGTCCCCTTTTGAAGTACTATATGGCAGGTCCCCACCATCATAAAAAGTATTAAGGGAGATTTACACCAGATAGGGGGGTGGTGAACCATGAACTGTTACAGAAACTAGGGGAAAATACGCAGGACATAGGGAAATGGGTTCAGGAAAAAAGAAAAAACTCCCCATAAGTCTGTCCAACTCAGTCCACTTCCTTAGATGGAGAGGTCCTTACATGTTCTGCTGCCTACCCCCACAGCCAATAAGGTGGCCCCCTGGATATACCACTCCAGTGCAAAGCGAGCTGCTGACCACACAGATTCCTGGCAGAATACAGTAGACCCTCAAAATCCCCTAAAAGCTAAAACTGACTAGAGAAATCAGGGGGAAGAACTCCAGCCCTGCCCCTGGCACATCCCTGAAAGCTGTCAGGTCAACGCACGGCAGAAGATAGTTGGACTGCAGCCCTGCTCCCAGCAAATTCCTGGAAGCTGCTGGGTCAACGCATGGCGGAAGAAAAAGGATACATCTGAGATCTGCTGGCTCTGCACCAGTCACATCCAGAAGCTGATGGGATGCACAGCCGAAGCTTGAGGATATTCACCGATATGATGTGTACTAAAAATGTTTTAATAAGATTACTGGTAGCCATAGTTTTCACACTGGCCAGGCCAATAAGGGGGAGGGCAAATCATGTGACCCATGTATCAAAACCACTAGAGTAGGGCCCATAACCTCCAGAATGTTACCATAGCATTCCTATTACTAATGCGAAGGCATAGTAACTGGCACTTGTGTATATAATGAAGCTTTATGATCCTTAGTCCCAGCTCACGTTTTCGCTAAGATAGTATCAAAAGGGGGAATGTGGTAGTGAGCTAAATTGGCTGAATATAGAATAAGATGGATACTTGAACAAAATGTTTGCGTCTGGTAAAATGTTCTTGTAAAAAGTTCCAATTAACATTCTATACATCTTAGTGTGGCTAGCAGATAGTTAAGTCCCAAATATTTGCATCTAACTCCCCACCCCCTTCTTCTCTCCTGAGAAGCCATGATACACAGAAACCCAATTAGTGGCTGATAAATTAGGCAGAAAGCTTGCTAACAAGTTATTCAGAAGTTTACACAACACTTCAGGAATGTCTATGTAATTGTTTAAATATATACACACTGTAATGGTCCATAAGACACACCCAGCTCCTTGGCAGGAGTGAGAGCTTTGTGTCTTTTTGCTGGCAAAAATAAAAGGTTTGTTTTTCTTACTCTGTTCTCCATAGTTACCACAGGTTTCCCAGAATTGATAGAGCTTTTTTGTTGCAACAACATGACACGGGGGAGGGAAAATGGCTAATTAGGCCCAATGTGTACATTTTCACTTAGGGGTGTACTCACTTTTGTTGCACAAAATACAAGCTGTACACTCACTACTTTACATTGTAGCAAAGTGTCATTTCTTCAGTGTTGTCACATGAAAAGATATAATAAAATATTTACAAAAATGTGAGGGGTGTACTCACTTTTGTGAGATACTATGTATCTATCTATCTATCTATCTATCTATCTATCTATCTATCTATCTATCTATCTATCTATCTATCTATCTATCTATCTATCTATCTATCTATCTATCTATCTATCTATCTATCTATCTATCTATCTATCTATCTATCTATCTATCTATCTATCTATCTATCTATCTATCTATCTATATATATATATATATATATATATACATATAGATAGATAGATAGATACCGTATTTATCGGCGTATAACACGCACCCCAAGTTTAGGAGGGAATTGTAAGGAAAAAGAACTTTTAGGAGGGAAGTTTAAGGAAAAAAAAAACATTAAAATGCCCATCAATGCAGCCTTATCTGTCCATCTGCAGCCTTTTCAGTGTCAGTGCAGCCTTGCCCCAGTGCAGTCTTGTCAGTGCAGCCTTGTCAGTGCAGCTTTGCCCCAGTGCAGCCTTGCCCCAGTGCAGCTTTGTTAGTGCAGGTTTGCCCCAGTGCAGCCTTGCCCCAGTGCAGCTTTGTTAGTGCAGGTTTGCCCCAGTCCAGCCATGTCAGTGCAGCTTTGTGCACTCGTGTAGATTTAAATATGGCGCCGAGACTGCAGGGAGCCGAGATACACATACCGGAGTGTTCTCGGCTTTTTTCGGCGCCGCTCACAGTCACGCCCAGTCCCGCCCTATGATGGACATAACACAGGTCCAGGGGCAGGACGGGGTGGGACTGGGCGTGACGGTGGTGCAGAAAAAAACCGAGAACACTCGGGTATGTGTATCTCGGCTCCCTGCAGTCTCGGCGCCATATTTAAATCTACCCACGGCTGTGTATGTCGGCGGCGACCGCGGCAATCGCCGCGATCGCTCCGATGGCACAGAAATCGGCGGGGATCGGCCTATAACACGCACCCACGATTTTCCCCTGATTTTCGGGGGAAAAAAGTGCGTGTTATATGCCGATAAATACGGTAGATAGATATCTATATAGATAGATATATATATCTATCTATATATATATATAGATAGATAGATAGATAGATAGATAGATAGATAGATAGATATATATAGATATAAGTAAATATCTATTAATGAGTAAGTAACAAATTTTATGTAAAACATACACTGCGCTGCACCCACGGGTTGCCTGTGCTTTGCCATAGACATCTATTGCATTGGATCATTTTTGGTGCGTTTTCTGAAAGCGCCATATCGCAGTCTCAGCAAACAGTTCTTTAAATTAAGGTCACTGTAGAAGACAGGAGTAATAGACATGTGCAGGATGAAAAAATTAATTTAGTTTCGTTTCGATTAGTTTTTTAACTAAATTCATTTAGTTAAGTAATTTGGTGTTTAGGGGCCTTAAAGCACACCCAGATATGACGACTTCAATGCACACGACAGTTAGAGTTTGGGAACAAATGTCAAGGAAACTCACTGGACCAAATACTATCTCTCCATACACGCCATTATGGGATAATCCCAAATTGAAGCATCTTCAAACAGTCCCAGATCCGGCCTTGTGGGCAGGACATGGGGTTAAGATACTACAACACATAATGTCAGAGGGGAGGATCCTCCCCTATGATAACTTGAAAAACGACTTTCAACTCCCCTCCCGAATTATATTTCGATATTTGCAACTGCGCCACGCAATACAGGCCCATCGGGGATCACTTTACAGTCACATGGGGTAGAGACCTTCCTGATCTCCAGAAACGTTGATCACATTTTATCCTCCCTATATCTGCGGATACTGAGTGAGGAACCGTCTGGGGGGACTAAACTCTTTGACAAATGGACAGAGGAATTGCCTGCCCTTGCAACTGATGATTGGGAGGAAGGAGTACAGCAGTACATTCCTCTCATGATTTCAGCAAGAGATCTCTATATTCAGCTCAAATTCCTACACAGAGCGTATTATACGCCACAAAGATTATCTAAAATATATCCGACACTATCAGACAGATGCCCGAAGTGTAGTGGGGAACTGGGTCCCTTTATACATGTTGTCTGGTCGTGCCCTATTGTACAACAGTTCTGGTCAAGGGTGGTAGACGTTATTAATATGGTGGGCAACCTGCATATACAAGTGAACCTGATTGTTTTACTTTTGGGAGTATGCGATAACCTCATAACCAATACCCATAAAAGATTGTTAGTATTTTATGCCTCGTTTTATGCTAGGAAAGCTATCCTGCTTAAATGGAAGCAACCTGACCCTCCCACAATCCACCAATGGAAAGCCTTAGTGAACTCCAGGAAAAAACACAAGGGGGGAGGCGCCTCTAAGTGTAGTATGTAAGCCAATTTATTAAAAACACTTTGTACAAACAACTCACATTTTGAAGAATAAAAAACGGCATATAGTGTGGTTATGATCCAAAGAGGGAGTCCATCAGATCGATCACAGGTATCACTGCTGCCTGCCGTGCGTGGGGCTTTGCTGGACACCAAATCCCTTGCTCTTAGTGAACTCCACACTGCCACTCTATAAACTCACCTATATTAACCGTGCCCTAAGAAGTTTTCAAAAGTTTGGGGAGCTTGGTCTCAACAGTAAGATCAACAGAATTTATGAGATACGTGGTAGACCCCCCCTCCGGTCTACCCCTTCCCCCCCTGCCCCTTCCCTTGGTTTCCGTCCTGCCTCCCCCCCATCCCTTTCCTTTCCTCTCCCCCTTTCCTTTACTCTCCCCTCCCCCCCTTTTCTCCGCTTCCAATTTTAGACTCTTCATAATCCAATTTTGGATACCTTAAAATAGGAAAAATAGGTAGCATTACCACCTGATCTCTCAGCCGTAGATACTGTCACTTTACACTTGACACTGGAAAACTGTATGAGTTAATAGGTTTTGTATATATGGATGTACTATTATACGTATATACACCACTCTGTATTATGATGACTAAAATACTCTGACTTGAAATTATTCACCATGATTGCATATACATATTGTGTAGCAGCACTCTGTTGTTTTTTTTTTCTTTTATTCTTATGTTTGTATGTCCAACCATTCTCCTTCTGGAGACAAATAAAAACTTTTCTATTAAAAAAAAATAATTTAGTTAAATTCGTTGCATTCGTTACATTCGTTTTCGGGATTTGTTTCGTTTCGTATTCGAATTCGAAAAATTCGCCTGTATTTGAAAAAATTCAACCGCATTAGAAAAAAAACCTATCAGATTCAAAAAAATTCTACCGCTTTTGAAAAAAACTATCAAATTCGAAAAAATTCTACCGCATTCGAAACAATTTGACCGAATTTGAAAAAGTAAACTATATATAACCATTTTGCGAAATTCGTATAGAATGAAAGTGAATTCGAACAGAAAAGATTAGAATAGAAAATAATAGAAAAGAATAGCATAGAAAAACAATACAACAGAATAGAAAAAAATATAATATATTCTATGCTAATCTTTTCTATTTGAATTCGAATTCATTCTGTACCAAATTCCAATTTCAGAAGATGTTTTTATATATATATATATATATATATATATATATATATATATATATATATATATATATATATATATATATATATAACATTTTCAACTCTGCTCTTTTGTTTTTTCTATTCTAGTCTTTTCTATTAGAATTCGATTTCATTCTATTTCTATATAACCATTTTCCAAAATTCAAATTTCGTATAGAATAAATTCACATTCAAATAGAAAAGATTAGAATAGAAAATAATAGAAAAACAATAGAGCAGAATGGAAAAAAATATAATGTATATATATATCATCTTCTGAAATTCGAATTTCATGTAGACTGAAATCAAATTTGAATAGAAAAGATTGGAATAGAATAGAAAATAATAGGACAGAATAGCATAGAAAAACAATAGAACAGAATGGAATACAATACAATATATATATTATATTTTATTCTATTCTGTTCTATTGTTTTTCTAGTCTATTCTTTTCTATTATTTTCTATTCAAATTCGTTATATACAAAATTCAAATTTCCTATAGAATGAATTCAAATTCAAGTAGAATAGTATAGAATAGAAAAGAATAGCATAGAAAAACAATGGAACAGAACAGAAAAAAATATTTTATATATATATATATATATATATATATATATATATATATATATATATATATATATATATATATATATATATATTTATATATATATATATTCCGAAATTGAAATTTGGTACAGAATGAATCTGAATTAGAATAGAAAAGATTAAAATAGGATAGAAAATAATAGACAAGAATAGCTTAGAAAAACAATAGAACAGATCAGAAAAAAATATAATATATTCTATTCTAATCTTTTCTATTTGAATTTGAATTCATTCTATACGAAATTTGAATTTTGGAAGATGTTTTATATATATATAGAACATCTTCCAAAATTCGAATTTCGTATAGAATGAATTTGAATTCAAATAGAAAAGATTAGAATAGAATAGAAAAACAATCGAACAGAAAAAATATTACATATATATATATATATATATATATATATATATATATTAGGGATGCACCGAATGGGTTTTTTGTGGCCGAAACTGATACCGAAAATAAATCTTCCTTGATCCCGAAAACCGAAACCGATACCGAAACAGCACCAAAACCGAAATAGGCTTTTTTTTAATCTATTACCCAAAAAAATTATTGGATATACAAAATTGTGTTACATTCGTATTTGTTATATTATTTATATTCAACTTAATCATTCATTTTATGAAGAAAAGAATACTACAATCCAGTAATGTCCAAAAGTAACCCACATAAAATTGGACAGTGGACACAGAAGATAAAAATAAAATAAAATAAGACTGCAGTCAGTGCACATTGCACCACCATACCAAATAAAACAGGCATAAAAAAATAAAATAAATAATAATATATAATATTAATAATAATTATTTAATATTAATATAATAATAATATAAAAATGCCAAAGACTGACTTTTTTATATTTTATTAATTTCCAACTTACATCAGAACTAGTAATTCAGTTCTCTCTCCCTAAGATTTCAGCAGCTGGAGTGTATTTATGTAGCTGCGGGTTACATACATAGTCATACAGTAGACCGCACTGTGTTCCGGCCCCGGGTATGGGCGGAGACATCCTGGAACACAGACTAGTCTTACAGCAGCGGTGCTCAGCCAATCACAGCAAGCAAGGTAGACTAGTCTGTGTTTATGGAAGTCACCGCCCATACCCAGTGCGGTACTGTAGTATGTAGACAGCCACAGATACAGAATATACAGTTTTGCACATGCAGCGGGCTGACAGCTTAGGGAGAGACAATGATACAGTTTGGCCCAACAACAGAACAAACTATACATGTAAGTAATACTTTAAAGAACAACTCTCTCAACTAACCATAACAGAAATATGACAGAAGGCCGTTATTCTGTTTCACAGTTTCTGTAAATATAACATAGTACAGTGCTATCTGCTATGCTATAATAAAATTTTTATTTTATTATTTTCTTTCAACTTAAATGAGAACTAGTAGTTTTTTTCCCCAAGTTCTCTCCCTAAGGTGTCAGCGGCTGGATGTGCGATATAAAAGTGTATGTATATAGCTGCGGGTTAGATACATACTAGTCATACAGTAGACCACACTGTGTTCCTGCCCGGGTATGGGTGGAGACATCCTGGAAGTGGAACACAGACTAGTCTACAGCAGTGGTGCTCAGCCAATCACAGCAAGCAATGTAGACTAGTCTGTGTTTATGGAAGTCACCGCCCATACGCAGAACACAGTGAGGTATAGTACTGTAGTATGTAGACAGCCACAGATACAGAACATACAGTTTTGCATTTGCACATGCAGCGGGCTGACAGCTTAGGGAGGGACATAGTTTAACTTTAGCCCAAAAGCAACAAACTATGGTACAGTAGTTCAAAAGCTGGAGTTCTCTCTTAAATTGAAGTGCAAAAAACTGTAGAAGAACTACAATGAACAACCAACAAATGGCACAACTAGACAATTGGAACATACTAGGTAGTCAGTCATACTATGTTATATGTTCCAATTGTCCAATAGCACAGTCCACAATACCAATTCATTTACTATGTTCAACATTGTAAATGAATTGGTCTATGCTACGGATTTTTAAATCTATTTCAGTAAAAGTGGCAGATTTCGCTTTAAGAACAAAAGCTGTTTAGCTTTCTCACAGGAGAGACGGTTTCTCTTCTCATCAAGAATATGAGATGCTAGACTGAATAGTCTCTCACTCTCTGTACTGGTGCTTGGGGCAGATAAATATCTGCGTGCAATCTGTGCAAGCAAGGGAAAACGTTCTTTGTTGATGCGCCAGTACTCAAGTGGATTGTCGCTTCTGGCAATAGGCTGTTCAGCTAAATAAACGTCCAGCTGTTGGGTAGCTGCACTTGTTGTGGCACCGCTATGGATTGGGGTGCATTCGTGTAAAATTTCTTCAAACATATCAGATATGGAGGGAGTGTGTTCCTCTTCACTTGTATGCGACCGTTTCTCACTTTCCTCTGTGCGACACCTCGAAACTCCTTCACTAGATGCTTCCACCACCTCCATTTGTGCCAGTATCATTTCCCGTGCATGCTGCTTTTTTCTCCACATTAAAG